>CATNWA010003392.1:0-18795 GCA_951230385.1 Staurois parvus | reverse complement strand
TCTGTCAAAACCACTGCAGGGGAAGATAATTTATACCCCAAATTTTTTTTTGACTCGAGCTTTCCCCCAAAATCCCAACCTTTGGGAAGATTATAAACCCCCCAACAGGGAAAAAAAGGTTGTTCGGTAAAAATGAGACAAAAAATGAAATTTTTTGGCCTAAAACCCTAAACTTTTTTCAAAATGGAAAACCCAAAAAAAGTTTACCATCCAAATAACACTAATTCCACAGAAAAGCATGGAGGTGGGTAAATTATTCCTATACCCCATTTTTTTAACAAGGATTTTAATGAATTTTTTTTTTTTTAATCCTAAAAACCCCCATTTTGGGATCCAGGGAAGGAAAAAAAAAAAACACCCAGCAAAGCATGACCCAAATTTTTGCCCCTGCAGGGGGGAAAAACCCTTTCCCTTGACCCCCCCCGAGAGGCAATCGGATTTCCCCTGGATAAAAACTTTCCCATAAATTTTAGTACCCAAATTTATTTTCCCGGGTCTAAAAAAGGGGAAAAAAACCCCCCGGGGCCCCCTCTTTTAAAGCAATAAAAGAGGGGCAAAAACCCAATTTTCTTTGAGGGGAGTCTATTTTTCAAATTCAAAAAGGCTCTTACTTTTGAAAAAACCCTTTTCCCCCTTTTTTGGAGATTAAATTTCTTTTCCCCCGGAACGTACGGAAGGCCCCCGGGCCCTCTGTGGATGCCCTACGGTGAATACCCTTTTAATTTCGGTTCACTTTTATAAAACCCCCTGATGTATTTATAATTTTGATCACCCCCCCCCTTCCCCCTTCTTTCTCAAGATTCCTCTATTCTTTCCTCATAGCTGCGCCCCCTTCCAAATGCCTCTTTCAGTTTGGGTTTCCCTTCTTCTGTACTTTTTTTCCCAGTTCCCAAGGTTCTTTTTTTTTTTTTTGGGGTTCCCCAAAAAAATTGGGGAACCCCATATCCCAAGGGGGTCTTACAAATTTGTTTTGGGTATTTTTTGGAAATTTTTTTCTTTTTTTCTTCTGATTTTTTTTTTTTTTTTTTTTTTTTTTCTTTTTTTTTTTTTTTTTTTTTTTTCTTTTTTTTTTTTTTTTTTTTTTTTTTTTTTTTTTTTTTTTTTTTTTTTTTTTTTTTTTTTTTTTTTTTTTTTTTTTTTTTTTTTTTTTCTTTTTTTTTTTTTTTTTTTTTTTTTTTTTTTTTTTTTTTTTTTCTTTTTTTTTTTTTTTTTTTTTTTTTCTTTCTCCCAAAAACCCACTAAACCCGGGGGTACCCCAAATAAAGACCCAAACCCAAAATTCAGAGTATAAATCATTAACCACGATTCTTTGAATCCCTTTCTTTTGGGCCAATTTTTATCCATTTACAAAGTTTTTTTCCCCACGCCTGTAGATTTTACCTTACAAAATTAGCCTGGGGGGGAACCTGAAATAAAACCCCTTTTTTGCAAAATCCAAGTATACCTGGGCCCCCAAACCTTTCCTTTCTGTCCAAGGTTTTGCTATTTTCCTCAAAAAAAGGGAAATAAATTTTTGGTTTTAAACAACTTCTTCTTTCATAAACCCCATGTGCTGTTGTTTTTAAAATGTTTTTTGCCAGCAAAAACATCTATGGGGTTTTTATTAAACTCTCCAGACCCTTCCCCAAAATAAAAGAAGTTAAACGAACAGGTCTAAAATTTATCTTTGTAAAGTTTTTTTTATCATCTTTTCCCTTTTTAAATCTTCTACCTTTTAAATATTGGCCCCCATTGGCCTTATGCCAATCCTTGGTCCCTTATCCCCGTCATAGCCCCCAAAAAAATTAAAGAAACAATGGTTTTGAAATGACAAAGTAATTCCTTTACGGCCCCGTGGGGTGTATGCCATTTGGTCCGGGTTTGCTTATTAAACCTTTATTTTTGTCAAAAATTAATTTTTGGGGAAATCAACCCAATTGTGGGGCCAATGTGGATCACCCTAAAGGCTTTTGTCAAAAACCCCCCAAAAAGGGGACAAGAGCTCCCCCTTTGCCCCTTTTTTTATACGCGGGGGCTGGAAAGAAGGAAATTCCCAAATACATTTCCCTTTCTTTTTTCCCCAGTCACCCCCTCTAGATTATTTTGTAAAGGGCCTACTGTTCGGCCGGCCCCATTTTTACTATTAATAAAAATTTAAAAAAAATTTTTGGGGGGTTTTTTGTCGTGCTATCTTTTGAAAATTCGGGGTTTAATTTGTTTTAAAATTTTTTACGGCCTTTTTTATTTCCTTTTTCTATTCTGTTAAAAGCTTTGTAATTTTATTATCTTTTCATTTATTTTATTGTTAATGCTTTGTTTTTTCCCAGAAAAAATTTTTTTCAATTTTAGTATTTTGTTTTAAATATTACATAGCAAAAAAAAAACAAACAATGGAAAAGGGTTTTATGCCCCGACTTCATCCCTTCCCCAAAATCTATAGCCCCCAAATTAAAAAATCATTCCCCCATTTTTTCCCCCACTCGAAAAATTTGGGGTTTTGGGCTTTTAAAATTTTAAGGCTTTTGGGCTTTTGTTGTTAAAATAAAAACGGTTTTTCTCAAAAATTTCCTGCTTTCCATTTGATAAAAAAGGGAAAAATTACTCTTCCAGTAGGGTTTTTCAAAAAAAAAAAATTTTTTTCCCCCACAGTGATAAAGAAAAGTACCCCCGGTTTTCACACTGTAATGGTCATATAATCTTTTTTGAAGGGTTGAGATTACTAGGGTTTTGCCGGGGGGGTTTTTATGGGTTGTTTAAAAAAATCAGAAAGTGTCTTTATGGACAGCCCAATTCTTTCAAACATTGCCCTTTCTATTTAAATAAAATGTTTACCCCCAAAACAAAGGGGGTTTAAAATGAAAGCACGGGTGTTAGACAAAAAAAAAGGTTTGTTTTTTGCCTATTTTTGCCTGCAACCCAAATGCCCCTTCAATGGAATGTTTTAAGCCCCCTCCTAGGTGGAAAGCTGGGGAAAAATTTAGTTTTTTGTTTTCCCTTTTTTTCTTCAAGAAAGCAGGATTGCTTGTTCTGGTTTGTCAGGGTTTTTCACAGGCTTAGGTTTTTAAATTGCTTTTCCCCCTCCCCCGGGGAAAAGAATTTTTCCCAAAAGCTAGGGGGGGGGAGTTTAAAAAAGCCCGGGCCCTAAATTTTTAAAATCATGCTTTGGGAAAATTCCCTGGGAGAGGAGTGTCCAAAAGGTAGGGGGGCTGATAGCCCTGTAGCCCGGGAGAATTGTTTTTTTCCTTAGCGGGAGGGTTTTCCAAAGCCCTAAAAATTTACTACCCAAAAGAGGAAAGGCCGTGGCCCTTAGATAGCTTTCTTTGAGCTGGGGATGAAATAATCTTCTGAGGAGTGGCGTAGGATTTCCCTCTTTGGGGATCTGGGTTCTGAAGAAGGGAGCCCCCCCTCCTTTGGGACTGTTTTCCAAGGAACGGGAAGGGGGTTTTTGCAGCCGGGCGGGGACTTGGTGAAAAATGCCCCCAAAATTGGACCCCGGGGGGACTTTTGGTGCTTTTGGGACAAAAAGGTCCCCCCCCGGGGTGTGTATGGGATTTGGGGCTTATGGGGAGGGGGCAGTCCTATTAATTTAAAAAGAAAAAACAGCTATTTTAAACCACCCCTATGGGGGGGGGTTGCGTTTACAAAGGAAAATGCAAAGCCTTTAAAAACACAGCTTCTAACTGTCTACACAACTCTATTGAAGCAATGGGAATCAACTAATCTGTGTTAAAAGTCCCTTTATAAAAGCAAACAAAAAAAGCGGGAAAAAAAAAATTGGGCATGAAGACAAGCCCAAAAAGGTTTTTTTAAAGGGAAAAAACAAACAAAAGTTTAAAAACATATTCAGAAAAAACCCAAAAAAGTTCGGCCCCGCCTTTTTTTAAACCCCCAAAACTGATTTTTTTTTTAGCACCCAACATTGATTTTCCCAGATGCCCCAATTTTTACTACTTTTAAAGAATTGCATTTATTTTCCTACTTTAAGCAATAAAAGCCCCTAGGCGTATTAATTCAGGCTTAGTTTTTTCGGGGGGAAACACCTTTCACTTTAAATAAAGTGTTAGAACAAGGTTTTTGATTTTTTTGCAGAACCAATATGGGAAGGTGGGGGAATGAATCAAGATATCCCAAATGCATGGATGGCCCCTCAAACCCACCAGCCCTTGACTCAAATTTCCCTTTCTTAGGGGTCAAAATCTCGGGACAGTGTATCTTGTACCTTTTTTAATTTCAGAAAAAGCGCCCCTGCATACCTGAAGGGTTTTTTGGCTTCTTGAGTTTTACAGTTTTGTGGTAAAATTTTAACCCTTTGGTTTTGGGGGAATTAAAGGGATTTAAAGGGGTGGGAACAGCCGAGGGGGACCATATTTTGTGGGTGGAAAAATTGCAGTTGTTCCCCATTTACACACTTCTGACATATGTTTCACTTTGTTAAAGCACTTAAATCCCAAAATAAAAAGAAGAAATTCCCAAATTTACAAGGGTTCCCCTTAGATTCCTGTACCCCACGGGTTTGATTTTTGGGCTGCTTTGCTTCAGAAATTATCCCCAATATCACTTTCTTGGTGTTTTTATTGCATCTTAAACCCTCCATAAAGGGTTATAAAAGCACTCCCCTGCACGTTTACAGGTGGTGGGGGGGCACTATAGATTTAAAGCTTGGGCTTTGTTTTTTTGTTTTTGGAAAAAAAACAAAAAACCCAAACAGGTACAGGGAATTTGCCAAGCTTCTTTTTAAAGCTCCCCAAAAAAAAATAAAAAATCCCCCAAAATAAATTCAAAAAACATAAAAAAAGGGATTGTTTAACTTTGAAAAGGCTCTTTAATTTTTACAAAATTTAACCCAAAAATGTAAACAAGCCAAAGCCAATTTACTTTTTGCACTAGTAGACAGGGCATCGGGGAATTTCCCGGGCCAAAAGGAAGGGAAGGAGATCCCCGGGGCCCTTCTTTCCAACCCCTAGGTCCAAAAGGCCGGGGAGGGGTTTTCGGGTTGCCCCCCCTTTTTTTAAAAGGGGAACCCTCAAAACCCACTTTAGTGGGGGAATTTTAAAAATTTTTTTTTAAAAAGGGAAAATCCTGTATGTTTTGGGGAAACCCCTGATGAAAGGGGTTTCGGGCTCAAAAAAGGGGCCCCTCCATTTTACATCAATTTTTTCCCAGCATTCCTCCTTAAATCAGGGTTCCAAACCCACCTTTTTAAACATCTGACCCCCCTTACCTTAGTTGTACTCACCCCCATTTGAGGGAGGGGGGGGGCGGTGGGGGGGGCCCGGGGGGGGGGGGGGGGGGGGGGGGGAGGGGGGGGGAGGGGGAAAAAATTTCCCCCCCAGCATCACCCCAAAGGGCCCTAAAAGATTGTGAGTTGGACTAGATCAGTTTTTCTAACTTTTTTATTAAGGGGGGCACCCTTTAAACTCCCACAATCCGAGGTACTCCATTCAAAAATGTAAAAAAACTGAACTAATTTTGGTTACATAAAAACACCCAACCCCCAACATCTGGGAACACCCAAGGGTTAGTAACTGATTTATTTGGGTCCAAATTTAAACAAAACCTTTGCACACGTTACGGTCCAAACATATCTCTTCCCCCTCTGTTTCTCCCCCCAAACAGTTAAAAATTACCCCAGTGTGATGGAAGGGGCCCCAACTTCCCCTTTCAAACAATTGTTTTATGGTGCACAAAAAAAATCTTTGGTTTGAAATACCTAAAAGGCAGGTTTTAAAATCAAACCCATTTGGCTTGTTAAAGTTTTTGGCACTTTTTCTGCATTTTCCCAAAGGGGCCCCCCTAAAGGGGCACCATGGTTGAAAAAGGCTAAATAGATTTTTAAAAAAATTTTTAAACCCGAATGAAAATTTTGGGCTAAATACCCTGATGGAAACCCCCCCCCGCCCCCCCCCAAAAAACGCGTGCCCTGAAAAAATCCACACACAAACAAGATTATAAGTGGGTTAAGGCCCCAAGGTGGCAGAGGAAAGGGGCTCAAATTTACTAACCTTTATTTTTATTTCCCCAAGCCATGACATCTTCTCTTTTTCTGTTATTTCAAAGTTTTGGGCAGGTCCTTGCTGCCCCTTATTAAAAATTGGGGGGACTATGGAGATAAAATTTCCTCCATATGCTTACAGCTAAACAGGGGGGAGGTTTTAAAAGTATACATAATGAACGGTCTGCCCCATTCAGGAGGGGGGGAGCCTAACTATGGTGGCATAGGGAGGAGGACAGGTTCTCCCCGATAACCCCCAAAACCCCCCCCTAGATCCCTGAGGGAATGAAACCAAGACCTCCCTGGGATTGGGGGACCCCAAAAGCGGGAGTTGGGGGATCCGGAGAGTGGGGGTGGGAGGGGGGAAAGGGTTCCCATTGAATTTCCGTTTGGAACCCTTGGGGGAGGTGTCCCACAGAGTGGGGGGGGCCCTGCTGGGAAGGAGACCGGCGGACCATGGGGGAAAGCGCAGAGGACACTGGGTGGGGGAAAAAAGCCCGGGCTGGCGCCCCAAAGGAGGGGGAAAGACCCCCGGTCGTCCCCCCCCCTCAGTAAATGTGCAGTAAAAGGGCGCCCCCCCAGGGCGACCCCGCCCAAGGGAAATGAGGGGGCCCCCTTGGAGGGGGAAAAAGCCCCCAGAGGAACCCCCCCTGAAGAGAGCAAGGGAACCTGGGGGTTCCCAATGGTGGCCTCTGGCTTTTCTCACCCAAAAGGGGAGAAGCACCGAAGGGGGTTTTGAGAGCAGCCAAATTGACCGGT
Source organism: Staurois parvus (assembly GCA_951230385.1). Taxonomy (NCBI): domain Eukaryota; kingdom Metazoa; phylum Chordata; class Amphibia; order Anura; family Ranidae; genus Staurois; species Staurois parvus. The sequence goes on along the minus strand of CATNWA010003392.1, from coordinate 12,065 downwards.
ATTTTTCAAACAGTGACGTTTTAAAAAGGGAAAAAAAAACACATTTGAGGGGGGGGGATTCCCGGGGGTGATAAAAAAAAACCAAGAGAAATTAGCACCCCAAAAAGAAGAAGGAGAATTTGGTAAAAATTTAAAAAAAATAAGAGGGGATTTAAATCTGGGCCCCCTGATTGGGCCCCTTTTTTTAAACTTTTGTTCCTGTTTTTTAAGACACACAGAAGAGATAAAAATAAAAGTTAAAAATGGGCCCTAAAGGACCCCAAACGGGTTTACGAAAAAAAAGTATACACCCCAAGGAAATTTTCCCTTTCCAAAAGATTCTCAAGGTTTTGGGGTTTAAAAAAATTGACCCTGGAAATGATTTTGGGGAATCGGGCCCTTTTCCCCCCCGGGAAAAAAGAAATAAAAAGCCAACAAGTAACAGGGGAATTTAAAGGGAGGAAAAATTTGGGAAAGGGTTTGAATTACAAGGTACCAAAAAAAAAGAGAGGGGCGAAAAGTCTAAGAATTTTAGAAAAAAACCCAATAAAACAAGAATGACAACTATACGGAGTGATTTTTCGGGCGTTTCTATTGCAAAGGGGGAAAGACAGAGGAAAGAATCAAAAATCATCCCCAAATTTTTATCCCCGGGTTTAAAAAAAAAGGAAAAAGTTTATTAGGAAAACAAAAAAGACTGTTTTTAAAATTGGGGTACAGGAAAAACAGGGAGAGGAGGAAAAAATTTTAAAAGGGAAAGACTTCCGGAGTTTTTAAAAGGGGAGAGGAAATAAGAAAATTTTTGTCTTTTAAAATTCCAAAAATTCCTTTAATGGACAACCAGAAAAAAAAATTTGGCAAATGTGGAAGGGGTTTTTTAAAATTTTGGGAAAGGGAAAACCCAACCCAAGGAATTTAAAAAAAAAAAAAAAAGAGAAATTGAGAGATATAATTTTTCCAAATTTTCCAGAAGATGGGAGATAAAAAGAGTTATGGAGAAAGTTTTGGGGAAGATCAATCTTTAAAAGTAGGGAAAAGGGATAACAGATTTTTTGGCAGTTTTAAAATCAAAGCCCACAAAGGAGAAAAAAGATCCTTAAAACCCCCGGGTTGAAGCAGATGAAAAAACAAAAATGTACACTATGGGTTTGGGGTTTTTACGGAGTTTCAAATTTGGGAGGGAAAAAAAATGGATTTACAGCTTATTTGAGTTTTCCCCCGGGGTTTGGGAGAGACTTTTTTTGTGATAAAACTTGATTTAAAAAATTATAGGTTTTTTCGGTTGGGAAAAGGGGAAAAGGGAGACTGTGGGGCCAGAGTTTTGGAAAATTGGCATGTTTTTTGGGAGGGGGGAGTTAGAGGGGGAGGGGGTGGGGGGTTTTCCCCCCCCCCCTCCCCCTCTTTTCCTTTGTTTTCTCATAAAAGCTTTTGGGGGAACCAGGTTGAGTTTTAAAATAGAGATAGGGCATCTGGGGTGGTGGGAGGTGGGGGGGGGCCCGTTCATGGGGTTTCAACCCCAAAGGTTTATTTAAAATCAATTGGGGGGTTTTTGACCCAAAAGATTTATACCCAAACTACAACCCTTTAAAACAGGGGGGGGGTGGGGGGAAAAATAAATTAAAAGAAGGGGGGGGTGGGGGGGGAAAAGGGGGGAAGAGGGGAAAGGGGGGGAAAGGGGTTTGAGAGGGGGTAGGGGGGGAGGATATTAGGGGGACAGCCTAAAAGGAAGGAAGGGAGAAATAGAGGGGGGTTTGGGAAGAGGGAGAGAGGAAGAGGGGGAGGGGGGGGAAAAAAACATAAAAAAAATGGAAGATTTACAATTTTAACATATAATATAAAGGGGGTTTAGCGGGCCCGGGGAAAAAGGTTTAATTTTATAAAAGGAATTACAACTAGGGGCCCCCCCTCAGTGGTTTTTTCCTGGGGAAAAAAGCATTTAAAATTAAAAAATCAAATAAAAAAAAAAAACCCAAATTCTAGAAAATTTTTTTTTAAAGGAATTTTTGCAGACCCCCCATTTAAAGAGACCCAAAGGGTGTGGGCTGTAGGATTTTGCCAAGAATTTTGGGTTTTTATTTGGAAATAAGAGAAAACCCCGGGAAAGGGGAGGTTTTTTTTTTTAAAGAGGTAAAAAAAAAAATTTGAATGTCCCAGTTGCTAAAAATTTTGCCCAAATAAAAATTCCCGGATTATTTTTAAAAGGATTTTTGGGGAGATTAAAGGGGAAATTTTAAAAAGGGGGTTTTTTTTGTTTAGTAGCGGGGGGAATTTTAATTTATGTTTTGACCCCAAAAGTTTAAAATTTCTTTAACACAAAAAAGGAGGGGGGGAAAACCCCCTAAGGGGTATTGGGGTTAAGTTAAAAAAGGGGGTTTACCCATTTGGTTTGGATTTTTGGGGAGAATTACCCTTTAAAGATAAGCCCTTTTCCCTTTCTTTCTCAAAGGTTCATGAGATGAAATTCCTTTTTTTTGGCCCTTATTTTATTGATAGATCATCGATTAAAAGAGTTTTGGTTTAAAGTAACAAGGGGAAAAATGGCGCTCTCAATCATCCCTGGGGTTTGTAGGGAAAAAAATGGGAGGGGGAAAAGGGGGGCCTCCGGGGAGGGTGGGGATGGGAGGTTTTTGGAAGTTTCCCCTAAGGGGATAAAGAGACTGAGGGGAAGGTTTGGAAGGAATTAGGAATATTTTTAGGAAAATGATACGGGAAAATGTTTGGGGAGGCTCGGTGTGGGAGGCCAAAAAGGGTTTATATATAAGGGGAATCCTTATTGAAATTTGGGGGGCAAAGAAAGAAAAGAAAAAGAAGGGGGAAAATTAGGGGTTTTTTAAAAAGAATTAGCGGAGTTTTGAACGATGCATAAAAGAACATAAAAAAAAGAAATAATGAGGAAGTAAAAAAAGGGAGGAAAAAAAACTATATAAGGATGGAAGAAAGAGTCTTTAATAAAGTAGGATGTAAAGTTATAGATGGGGGGAAAGAAAGGAAAATATTTCATGAAAGCTTTGAGGAAAAGAAAAATTTGGAAATTTTATAGAAAAAAAAAAAAAAAAACCCCAAGGGAAAACTGGTTTTACTCAAGAGAGATATCGCAAAAATTGGGTTTTGGGATTTTTATAGTAAAATATATAACATTGCCCCCAAGGGTTTAAAAATCTAAAGGATGGGATAGCAAAAGGGGAAAAAAAGAAGAATTATTTTTAAAAATGCAGGTTTACCCAAAATTTTAAAGAAGGTCTCTTGAAATTCAGAAAACGAAAATTTTCCAAAAAAAAAAAATAAAAATAGCAAATTTAAAAAAATCTCGGCAGGGAAAAAATCCAGGACCGATTGGGGGTACTGTTTTGTTTTTAAAAAAAATATGAAATTTTTAATACCCAAATTTTAAAGGGCCCATTTTAAACCCCCTTTTGGGGGGAGGAAAGGAAAGAGGGCGAAAAATATTTCCCGGGTCAGGTTGGGCCTTATTTCAAAAAGGGAGGAAAAAAGTCCCCTCCAGTCTCAAGTTATAGGGCCCAAAAATCAATTTTTGAATTCAGACCGAAGTTATATGCAAAGATTCTGGCAAATTTGACTTTAAAAATTTAAAAGCCCAATGGGGTTTCATGAAGATAAGGGGCTTTGTCCCAAGGGGGAGAGGGGAAGACAATGGGTTGAGATCATTGCGGGTCATTTTAGAAAAGTTGAAAGGGGAAAGGGCTCCCTTGGTTTGGGTTTTCCCCCCGGTAGATGCAAGAAGGGTTTGAAAAGAGTTAACTGGGGGGTAAAAGATGGATAATTTTGGGGGTCCCGGGAAATGGGAGCTAAAAAATAAAAGAAAGGAAAAGGAAAACCCGTATAGGAATGTTTTGTTGTTATGGTAAAATTTGGGGGATGTTTGGACCCTTTGAGAACAAACGGAACAAGACAGGGTTCCCGTTTTCCCCATTTTTGTTTTGTATTGTTTTCCCTTTGGAAAACACTTTTTGGCAAAAAAATAAGGGGAAATTTAGAATAAAAAGGGAAAATGGGGGAGGAAATACAGAGCATAAGGTAGCCCCGGGTTTGCGGGTGATTTATTGTTTTTTTGTCGGAATCCCAAAAAAAACGCTCCCAAAAATTTAAGGGGGGCATTGAAGGAATATGGGGGAGATGCAAAACTAAAAATTAACCTGGGTAAAAAAAGAGATATTAAAAATAAATTTTTTCCAAAAAAAGGAAAAAAGAGGGATACAAAAGGGGGAAATTTCCCCTTTTTTTGGGAAAGAGAAAAAATTAAATACTTGGGGGTAAAAAAAACACCCCCGGATATTTAAAAAACCCGAAAAAATCAAACTTTATAGTAAAGCTAAAAGAAATTAGAGAGGAACTAAAAAGATTAGGAGGTGAAAAGCTCCCCCGGTTTGGGGTTGCATTAAAAAGATTTAAAAATTTATAGCGGTTTTCCCCAAAATCCTTTATAAATTCCAAAGGTCCCCCTTAAGATTCCAAGTTTATTTTTTGGAGAATTTTTAAAAAAGGGTGAAAAAGATTTCATCTTTTGGGGAAAAAAAAAACCTAGAGCATCGAAAGAAGTGATAACTAGAAATAAAAAAAGGGGGGTTGGGAGTTTCCAGACTTTTAAAAGAATTTAAAAGCCCTTTAATTTTTGGGCCCGAATATTTGACTGGGCACATAAAGTAAAAAGGGGGGAAAAAAGTGCCCCAATGAAAATTTCAACTTAGTGGCAATAATTTTAATAGGTGTATATGGGTTTCCAAACAGAGTAAAAAGGGTTAAAAGAAAAGAAAGAGTGGTTTTCACTTTGAATGGGTTTTAAAAAGTGTGGGATAGAATGTAAAAACAGGTTTAAAATGGGAATTTTTAAATCATTTTTTGTGCCATGAGAAATTCAAGGTATTTTCCCCCCAGGAAAAGGGGGAAAATTTCCCGGGGAAATTTGGTTGTTTGTCCCCCCATGAAGGCGAATGAAGGTTTATCTGATAATGGCTGTGTTTAAATTCCTACCTTTGTATCCAAGCATTTTGGGGCAGAGGGCCCCGGGAGTGTTCAGGTTTGATGGACCAAAAGTTTACACGGGGAAAGAAATTAAACGTGGGTTTATTTTGGTCCAAAATACAGCGACAAAAAAAGTGATAAAAATACTGTAGGGGGGGGTAGTAGAGGTTTGATGCTGTCCTGTGAAAATTTTTTCCTTAGGTAACTGCTGGTCAAAAAATTTAAACCTTTTTACAAGCCCAGGGTAAATTTAAAGTTTCCCTTTACACAGCTTATAAACAAATAAAATGGGGTGCAGGGGTGGGCCAAACCAAGGCTTTCCTAAAAACCCCACCCCGCAAAAAAAAAAACACTTACTACTTTTTAACAAAGGCATGCAGCATTTCAAAAATTCCCGGGCCAGCAATGGAGCAAACAGATCAAAACATAGAAAAAAACATTGGGGAAAAAAAGGAAATTTGGGGATTCAATGCACAGTTTAAAAAACCCAAAAAATGAGGGGGAACCCACACTTCCCCCTCGAAATTCCATTTGGGATTTCACAATTGGGCGGGAAAGTCCAAAAAAATATAAAAAAAACCGGGAACAAAAACATTTTAGGAAAACCCAAAAAACATAAAAATATAGTAGAAATTCCCAGTTTTAAAAGAGAAGAACCACAAAGTTCAAATTCAGTAGATTTTACCCCGGAGGGAAATTTTCTCGATGGGGGTTTATCAAAATTTAGTTCGTTAATTGGCCTTGGGGAAAACATTTAAAAATCACCCTTCCCCGAAGATCCCCTTTAAAACCCCCTTTACGGGACCTTTCCATCCTTGCTAGGAAGAAAACCTTTTTTAATTAGTTTCCCCCTGGCCAGTCAGTCTGTACGATTTTTGCTCCTTCATCAACACAGGTTTAAACCTTCTTTTGGGTTTTTTTTGTGGAATGTTGGATCAGCAAGACGGGGAATGGGGTTGTGGGAAGGGGTGAGAGGGATTTTTTTGGGAATCCCAAAGGGGGGCTTTATTCAAAAAGACCACCCAAATCGAGAAAACCAAAAAAATGTCATTTCCCGGATTTTTAAAATTGGGGAAGGGGCTTTTTTTTTGGAATCGCTGTTTGTTTTTATAAAACACTTCCCTTCTAAATTGAATTTCCCCCTTGTTTTAAAAAAGTGGAACGGGGTATTATGAGGGACTCACATGAGGAATGTCCCCCGCAGAGGAAAGGGGGGTTTTGGCAGGGTGCCAAAAACCCTTTGACAATCCTTTTTTTTTTGTGGTATTGTGATAACATTTTTTGCAAAAGTTGCATAACCTTTCGATAGTCCTGACGAGTCTCATCCAACTAGAAAGTTTCAAAACGCTGGCCCACCGAGGCTGGGGATTTGCTTTGTTCCAGTGACCAATACACTTGGGCTTCAGCGCGGGTTTCTGGGTCCCTTATCCCATCCTGGGTGCTGAAAACTTCCCCCGTACACATTCTTTCCCTGTTTTTAAACAGAAACTTCCGGGCCCGTAAGCCCAAATAGAGTTTGTAAAGGAACCCCACAGACATAGGTTTTGTGGGATGATATACTCCGAAAAGAAAGGGAAGTAGCAGCACTTGTCGTTTTTTCCCCCTTTAAAGGGTGGAGCTTGGGTTTTGCATGGTTGTTACGGGAAAAATTTTATCCTTTAAAGGGGAAAAGATGTGTTTTTTCCCATTTTCAGGTCTTGCTTTTTCCGGTAACCCCAAGGGTTAAAAACTAACAGGGGCTTGTTCCCCGGTTGTTCGGGAGTCTTAAAAAACCCTGGGTTTGGGTCAAGGGTAACGGGAAAAAAACCCCGTGAAGGTTTTGTCTTTAAAGAAAATCCCCTGTCCATTAAAAATTGGGCAAATTTTCTGTCCTCCCACTGGGCAAGGATATTTACGTCGTCCTTGTTTTTTTGAAACACTGGTCTCCCCAAATTGTTTGGCCCAAAAAGGGGAATTTAAAGACGTCAGGTAGTTGTACAGGCCTTAAAACCTTTTCTTTCACCTCATGTGATGGGGGAAAAGGCTTAAAGCAAATTGTGCGGTTTCCCTCTGCCGCACGTACTTTTTTAAGGAGTCAATTCCTGGGTTATCTAAGCATAATTTCCTTTTGATTTCCCCTCCCAAATCCCCTCCCCTGGGCATATGGCAAAAAAGTCAGGACCATTACAAGTTGACGGCCCCTTGGGTTTGGGGGACCCTTAGATTTTCTCTGGAGCAGGGGTAAATTCCTTTGGGCCCGGGGTTTTAATTTTTTCCCCCCCCCTTTGGGGGGGGGGGGGATTTAACGTTTGGGTAGGGCCCCTTTGGTGAGGTTTGGGGAAAAAAAAAAAAAAATTTTTGGGGTAAAAAAAAAAAAAGGAAAAAAAAAAAAAAAAAAAAAAAAAAACTTTTTAAAAAAACCTTTTTAAAAGGTTTTTTATGGTTAAAAATTTGGAAAGGTTTTTTAACCCTTTTTTTTGGGGGGAAACCACCTTTGTTGATGGTAAAGGGGTTTTTCCCTATCCCCCCTGACAAAGGAAAAAGCGATGAATCCTTGTGGCCCTTCTTTTCCGCCCATTTTCCCATGCGGGCCCCCAGCGGTTTTTTTAAGGGAAAAGGGTTCGGGATGGGGCCCTTTATTCCAAAGGCTTCCCAAAAAATTTAAAGGGCCTCCCAGGGACCGGGTTTCTTTTGGGCGTCGATGATTGGGGATACATTTTTACTGCCCCCCTTTCTGGTAGTCCCTCTGGGTAGGGCCTTTTATTAGGCATATTCGGGCACAACTTTTCTCACCCCTGGGGCCCCCCCCCCACAACATCCTAAGGCCCCTGAGCAGGAAACAGCAGTCCCCTGCATTTACGTAATTTTGGGGGGTCCCCCCCATACTTGGACCCGGGTTGGTGGGGGACGGCCGTGGGTTTAATCTCTGGAGAGTGGGGATTGGGTGCATAAACTGAGGCTGTCTTTCACTATGACACTCCTCACACTTTGGGCAGATTTACAGTCCCTTTGCCATGTGCTCCAATTGGGAAACGCAGGCCAAACTGAAACAAACCCCCAGTCGGGGGAGGATTTTTTTTCGCTAGTATGGGGTTTTGAAAACTAAAACCCCCTACATTTTCAGAGAGGGGTGGTTTTTTTTTGAATGGGACATTCCAAAGATTTAAGGTCTTATCTCCTGATGAGGGGAGTGTACCGTTTAAACCCCTTTGGGACTTGGGAAGGGGAATTTGGGAGGTTAGGGCTTTCTAAAAACTCCCTGCTCTCTTTAAAATCTCTGTGTTTATTTTCGTGATGCTTTCAATTACCCTTTTGATGTTGCTGAAGTGTAGTGTTGAACTCCAGGGAAAACGAGGCTGGGGTCATTCCTCATTGGGACGTTTCATGATAAATTTTCAGAAGTGAAAAAAATGGGGGAAAGGGGGATGTCATGCTCTCTTTTGTACCTTGAGCTGATGCCCCCCCACCCTTTTTTTTGGGAGACTGTATGGTAGCTTCAAAGAAAAATTGGGGGTTTACTCCATGAGCTGTATCCAGGGAGCACAGCCGGACAGACGAAAAGGGCCCCCCTTGGAAGCTTCCCCCCTTCCCCTGACAGATCAAATTAAACCTGAAAAGCTTCTTGGGCATCCCTTGGGGAAATTGATCCCTTGGGAAAAATTTTGCAGGGCTCTTGAATAGGGCCTTCTCTTTTTGCTTTGGGGACTGCCGAAGGGACGGTTTGAAATCCCCTGCCAGGGGGGACAGCAAGACCTGCTTCTGCTTGTCCCCCACAGACAGTTCTGGGGGCTCCCTTTACACTTTTGTGGGAGCCGGGCCCAGGGCCCTTTGATCAAGAGGTCAAACTCCCGCCCCTTTCGGTTTTGGTTAGGTTTTTCGATAACGGGCCCAAGGTTGCCCTTTCCCAAACCGTACTCTTCCCGGGACCCGGGCCAAACAAATTTTTGAGGATGGTGTTGATTAGCTCTCTGTCCCCCATAAAACCCGGGGAAAATCAGACTTTTCGATTTCCACTGGGTTGTTGCCATGACCGTTTTGTGTTTCCCCCGGGGGGGTATTGGCTGCCTGGGGGTTTAAGGGGTGAGATGCTTTTCCCGGGGAGAATGAGTAGGTTTTCAGGGGTTTTAAACTTTTCCCTTTTTGGCCTCGGGATATTGTGGTTACTGCTGCTTGAGCTGTGGGGGGTAAGGGCCCGAAAACCGCCTGAAAAGCGATCTTTCTGTAACAACCGTCCTTGAGAGGGCAAATTGGGGAACGGTTATTAGGGGTTTCTGGAAAGTGCTGTGGGGGGCACGGGACTGCAGGGAGAAGGGTTTACTTTTGGGGGTTTCAGTTTTTCTCGGGGTTTGGGGGCCCGGGACTGCAAACTGGGGTGGCGCAGGGTAACTGATTCATACAAGTCACTGGGTTTTGGGTCAAATGGATCATCTATCTCCTGTGGTAGGGGAGCGACTGGATCAAGACCTTGGCCAATGCTTTCTCAAGTAAAATCTTAAAATTTAGCTAATTCAATTTCCTCCCCTCTCGGGTTCGGGAAAACTTTTTTTGAGCCTCTTTCTTCTGCCCTCTTGGCCTCCTGCCCCTTGGCCTCTGGCCCCCTTTTCTTCTGCCCCTTTGCCTTTTGCTTCTGCTTCTGCCCCTCTTTGGGGGCTGGGCCCCTTGGGGAAGAGCTTCTTTTTCTGTGAAGGGGCGTCTCGCTTTGGATTGCTCTGCGTTTATGCGGGGGTCTATAATCCCGGGCCCCTCAAAAGGTGAGCTTCTTTTAGCACGGGTGATTTGTATGAACCCCAAGGGGAAAGTTTAATGAAATTTTATTTTGTGTGGGTTTAGTTTTTTTGCAAAAGCCCAGATACGGAAATTTTCCCCTTTACCCTTTAACATCCAGCACCATGGGAAAATCTCTTTGTTGGCTATTGATTCTGCCTTTTCTCAATTTGAAAGGGCTTCATCGATATTAGGGGGGGGGGTCTTTTAGAAAGGTTAAAAAACCTTGTTGGCATCCCATTGGAAACTTTTCCCTTTAGCTGTGTCCAACCCCCCCGATGGCAACTTGTAAACCCTTTTGGATCACCCGAGGGAAAGGGTTTAAGCCGGGGAAAGAGGGAGGAAAATCGTTCCCCTTTCTCCTCCCGGGTTTTCACATAAATTTACTTTTGGGGTTTTTTTTTAAAAATTTTTAATGAACCTTTTTGTCGGTTTGAGAGAGCGTCTTTGGGCGCAAAACTTGTTCTGCGGAAAGTTTGGGTTCTGTTCCCTGCCCTTCAAATTTATCAGTATCAGGGTTTATTTTTTTTTAGCTCATCACTGGGGGGAAATTGGGGGCAAAGTCCTTTTCCCGGGCCCTTTTGACTTAAGGTGCGCTGTCTCTTTTAAGGAAAAAAGAACTTTTTAATTGGGACGCTGGGGGGAAAAGCAGTTACGGCTCCGTTGGGCACGTTGTTAAAATTTCTTAAAATGCCCTTTGAATGAATTGCAGGGAAATTTTCGGGCCCCAAAAATGTAAGGAGCGTGCATAAACAGTACTTCTATTTTGCGACAAAGGTTAATATAGGATTTAAAGAGTGGGGTTGGCGGGGTTGTGGGGGGACTTCCAAAGGGAAGAGTATTGGAAAACCGCGTATGTGCCCTTTCTTCCGCAAAAAGGCTTGGGAACAGGGACTGTTGCTGGGCAATTTGCTGCAAAAAGGGGCCCGTTTCAAAGGGGGAAATTTTTTGAGTGTGGTATGGACCCTTTAGGGAACTGTTAGCGTGTGGGGATTGGGGCTTTAAGGCAGTTTTTTTACTGTTCTGTCCCCACATAAGGGGAATGAAGGGAAATCTGATAATGGCTTTTTTAACTTCCCTCCTTCGTATCCCAAACAGTGGAGCAGACCGGACCGGGAGATGTTCAGGTTAGATGGATCCAAAAAGTATCCCGGGGAAAGAAATCCCCGTGGTTTTATTTGGTCCAAAATTTCAGCGGGCAAACAAGTGATTTCAATACGAAAAGGGAGTAAGGTTTTTTGATGCTGTCCTGTGATATTTTCCAGGGGGGGTAAAATGCTGGTCCAAAAAATGATTTCCTTCAACCCAACCCCGGGGATTGAATGTCCTGTCACCAGCTTTTAGGGAGATAAAAAAGGCTGCAGGAAGTGACCAAACCAAGGCTTGCCTAAAAACCCCACCCCGCAGGAAAAAAACTTACAGCTATAACAAAGGCTGCAGCATGCAAAAATTTTGGCCAGCGGGTGGCACAACAATCAAGACCCTAGAAACAAACAAGTGAAATAAGAATTGGGGAAACCAAAAAAACAGTTAAATAACAAATATGAGGGGAAAGAGCACATGGAACAAAAATGAGAAGGAAATTCAGCTAAGAGATAAATTAAAGGTTGTAGAATTAGACACTTAAAGATTTGGAAAAGGGAAAACAGGAAAGATTTTCACTAAGAAGAAAGTTTGGGGGGATATAAACAAATTTTAAAAGTTTTGGAGAAAATTACCTAAACCTTTGGGGGAATAGAGCAGAATTTGGAATTTTTTTGAAGGTTTGGTTTTGGGAAACACAGGGTGAGGGAAAAACATGGCACGGGAAAAAAATAAAAAATTCTTATGGGGTTAGAATGGGAAAATTTAAAATTTAAAATATATAAAAAAATGGGGGGAAAAAAAATTTTTAGGGTTTGGGGAGGGGGGTGAGGGTTTAAAAAGGGGGAAAAAAATTTAAAATTGGTTTCACAGAATATAAGGCACAGGAGGTGGGAAAAGGGAAAAACAAATTTTTGACAAGAGGTTTTATTAAAAACCGAGTATTTTTGTATAAAATGGTGGGGGGGAAACAACCCTTTTTGCTGGCGGGGGAGTGTGGAGAGATAGGCATGATTTATCACTTAAGGGGGGAAAAGCCCAAAGATACAAATTTTCGGAGAAGGGGGTGGGCCCCAAAATTTGAAAGATTACAAAAATTGGGTTTTTAGTTTTGGGTCCTGGGAACCCGCCTTTTAATTTAAAACAAATCATGAGTAAATTTAAAAAAAAAGAAACAGATGTTGGGTACTCCTTAAAAAGCAGCCAAGGGTTTTTTATCCCAAATTCTTTGGGGACAAGTAGAAGCTCCAAAAGGGGGGAAAACTGGTAGATTTGAGGGG
>CATNWA010003391.1:0-13647 GCA_951230385.1 Staurois parvus | reverse complement strand
AACTGTCTTTATCCACAAATGTGCCATTGCATGGACCCCCCTTACCTGCGGGACATCGTTCATCACTGAGATGAATGGGACTGTTGAGGGGTCATGATGATTGTTAAGTTGACAAGTTGATTAAAAATCTTCAAGGTAGCCTAAGGGATGGAATTTAGTCATTCCACAACTACGTACTGTATACTGACAGATGAATGAAAGTCTCTACAACTTTCTTTCATTACAAACTGCACTCTGTGACATACAGACTATGTAATGTTAAATATTTCATATATGTCACAAACTTGCCCCTCTACAACTACTGAGGGCATATTTGAAATGTCAACACCAGGTTAGAGCCAGTATAAATCATAGAGAAACAAAGCTGCACCCTTCCTATTAGGTCATCTACTTTATACTGTATGTTATAGCAGTGTTAACCCCAACCAAAAATTGATTTTATTTTACAGCTTACCAATCATTAGATGTGGTGGCTGCATCAGTTTTGTTTCTTTGGCCTTTTCCCTCTGTTTTTACACTGGTGATCTGGCCAGTAACACACCTCCTGTTTTATTAGCGAGAAACAACTCTGAATGAATGAGCACAGGGGGCACAGCAAACAACAGCACTGTCGTCTGGGGGTAGGGGAGTAATAAATGTATTAGCAGATTTAAATACAACAAACAAATTGAAGCCAAACTCCAGCTCAGATTTTATAATCAGTTACAGCAAGCCATTTTTTCCTTTTATGATAAAGGATTTACATGAATAAATAAAAGCTGATCGTTTTAATCACCCCTGCCAGTGTTAAATGGTTTGCCTCATCCATGTAAACAGTACATTTCTGCTGGAGAGGCTGTGTGCTTTTGATAAACAATAGGCATGCTGGCTGGATCACCAGATGAAAATAAAAGAACAAAAGCCTTAAAAAGAAAGGTTAAAACAGCTATCACATGTAAGAATTGGTAAGTTGCAATTTAATAAATGTTTGCTTTTCAGTTTAACAACTCTTTAAGTCGGCTGAAACGCTTTTATATCATTATATAAAATAGAGAAAGTACAGGCAATGGACTCAATTTACTAAAGAAATTGGCTATTGATTTTGCAAGAGAATTTTCCCTTGCTTAGTGAATGAGGTGAAGTTCTGCTGAAGTCAATCAGGTGCAAGCAAAAAATAATGTGAATCATTCCCTTGCAAAGTGAAAAAACTATCTGCCTTTAGTATATGAACCCCAATGTGTGTTTTAGGCATTTCTTGCCTACAAAAAAAATGTTTTAGGGACAGAAATTAAAAAAAAAAAAGTTTTTATTGGTGAGTAAAAAACATTCTATTACCCAATGAATAGCTATTTCATAGGGTGTACATCTTTTCTCCACCCTGCTGCCTTAAGTCTCTATCTGGCATTTACATAGAAGGAGAAGCTCTTCTTTCATCATTATGGCTTAATACAGATTTCCTCTTTTCTATGTTCCTCTTTTTTTTCCGTAGGTCTAAGTTGGATTGGAAATTGGTTTTATAAACAACTAGATGAGTATTAGATGTGAATGTGTCTGAACTCTGCCATAAGGTATGTAAAATGTTTTTGTTCAAAAATATTATTATTTTGTAGCATAGTGTACATGCTTATCTTACATTTGAGCTATTGTTACATAACAGTGTTAGGTTTTGCAGCAATTACTTTTCATATTTTCCCCAAACTAACAAGATGACAATAACCTGTTTTTCTAAAATCTGATATTGGTATGTAATAGATCAAAAATGTCAACATTCAGTTATGGCTTAAATGCTGTACAGATATAACTGAGGAGATTTTACTATGCTATTATCTTTTGTAAAATTGCAAATTAAAGGCTATATCCATATAAAGTGATATTAAGTTTGATTCATGGGGATAAAACACTGGCTTCTAGTATCTATCCAATGTCTATGGCAGTTGGATTTCTAGCAAGGCTGAATATAATAGTATGGGGCATGACTTGGAATATTTTTAGGCCGAAATTCTTGCCACTGGAGTTCCAGTAGATGGTAATTGATTCAGCCTAGTGGAGTACACTCTGCACTGAAATGTCTATTATGGGTGGTGTGAAAATGCCTCTCCATATTCCACATGTCTTCTCTAGCTCCAGGTGAATGAGAGGTGGCCGACTATGAGAGTATATCCTACCCTCACTCTAGTATAGCTCCCAATTCTGACAAGAAAGGCAGCATAATAATGACATAATTCCTTAAAATCTGGTTTCTTTGCGGTTTGAACTGCTGACAGTCTCCGCCAATCCACTACCCTAACGCATTTCACCCAAGAAGGGCTTAAGTGTAGAGATTATAGTGAAACAGTTTAGAGGGCATGGCTTGGCAGAGACTGTCATCGGTACAGACCTTGAATAAACCAGATCTTAGGGAATGATTTCATTAGTGTACACCCTTTCATGTCAAAATCTGTTTTGGGTAGACACATACTTCAAAGAGATACTATAAGTGTGTTTTTTTTAGTGATGCTTGAAATTCTTTCTGGAAGTTTAGACACTGATAGAATTTAATGTTAGAACTATATGCAAAAAAGATTTTTTTTACAAATTAAGATTAATTGCAGGTTGCAACTATGTTCTATAAAGCTGAACTTTACCCATAATAACTTGATAAAAAATAATGTTCTCTAGCAAGGATCATACAGTCCAGATTAATATTTATGCTACCAAAATTAGTGTGTGCTGTAAATTGCCTCCACGATTGCTCCTGTTTCTTCTTGCTGGAGGCTGCCATTTTCCTGAAGCCCAGAGCCCCTGAAAGCTTTAAAGTGTTACTAAACCCACCACAGTTAAAATCAGTCTGTGTATGCAGTAAAGCCCGCTTGTTATACTCACTGTGGAACCTATGGGGTTTAATTCTTTGCATCGAGGTAAAAAGGATGTTTCATCTTTTCTTCTTTGATCCTCCTTTTTTCATAGTCTCCAACCCATCTGCTGATAAACAGAGCCTTGGGGGCAAGTGCACATGCTCAGTTTGGTGTGTATTTTCTAGAGAGGTTTTTTTTCCCCTTTGGAGGGTGCTGTGATCGGCGAGGGGGAATCAAACACTGTCCAGCAAAGGGGGTCAGGGGGTTTAAGCCTATAGGAAATTTTTTTGGGGGGGAAAAAAAACCCCCTTTTTTAAAAAAAAATTTTTTTTTTTCCCCCCAAATTCCTTTAAAAGGGGGGGAAAAAAGGGTTTCCCCAAACCCCCCCCCCCGGGGGAAAACCCGGGGGGGAAAAACCCGGGGGTTTTTTAATCCCTTTTTTTTTTTAAAAAAAAAAAAAAAAATGTTTTTTTTTTTTTTTTAAAAGGGGAAAAAAAAATTTTTTAAATTTTTTAAAACCTTTGGGGGTTTTTGGGGGGGTTTTTTTTTGGGGGTTTAGGGGGGGGGGGAAAGGCCCCTTTTGGGGGTTCAAAAATTAAAAAAAAAATTTTTAAACCGGGGGGTTTTTTTTTGGGGGGTTTTTTTTTTAAAAAACCCCCCCTTTTTTAAATTTTTTTTTTTGGGTTTTTTTTTGGGGTTTTTAAAAAAAAAATTTTTTTAAAATTTAAAAAACTTTTTTTTTTTTTTTTTAAAAAAAAAATTTTTTTTTTTTTTTTTTAAAAAAAATTTTTTTTTTAAAAAAATTTTTAAAAAATTTTTTTGGGGGGGGAAAAAAAAAAAGGGGTTAATTTTTTCCTTTTTTGCGAAATTTTTAAATTCTTTTTCTTTTTCCCGGGGCCCAAAAAACCCAAAAAACCCCAAAGTTTTTTTAAAAAAAACCCCCCCAAAAAAAATTTTTTTAAAAAACCCCCTTGAAAAATTGGGAAAAATTTTTTTTTTGGGGGGGAAAAAAAATTTTTTTTTTTAAACCTTTTTTTTTTTTAAAAAAAACCCCCGGTTTTAAAAAAAAAAAAAGGGTTTTTTTTGGGGGAAAAAGATTTTTTTCCCTTTTTCCCCAAAAGGGGGGAAAAAAGCAAAAAAAAAGGGGGGGTTTTTTAAACCCAAAAAAACCCCAAAAAAAAAAAAATTTTTTAAAACCCCCTTGTTTTTGGAAAAAAAATTCCCTTTTTTTTTAAAAAAAAAAAAAATTTTTTTTTTTTTTAAAAAATTTTCCCTTTTGGGGGGTTTTTTTTTTTTTTTTATTTTTTTTTTTGGGTTTTTAAAATTTTTTTAATTTTTAAAAATTTTTTTTTTTTTTTTTTTAAAAAAAGGGGGAAAAAAAACCCCAAAAAAAAGGGTTTAAATTTTTTTTAAAAGGGGGGTTTTTTTTCCCTAATTTTTTTTTTTTTTTTAAAAAAAAATTTTTTTTAAAAAAAAATTTAAAATTAAAAAGAAAAAAAAAAAAAGGGGTTTTTTTTAAATTTTTAAAAGGGTTTATTTTTTTTCTTTTCCTTTTTTTTAAAAAAAAGGGGGGTTTTTTTTCCCCCAAAAAAAAGGGGGGGGGGGAAAAATTTTTTTGGGGGGTTTTAACCCCCCAAAAAAAAATTTTCCCCTTTTTAAAAAAAAAGGGGGGAAAAAAAGGGGGAAAAAAAAAAAAAAAAGGGGGAAAAAAAAAAAACCAAATTTTTAAAAAAAAATGTTTTTTTTTTTTTTTTTTTGGGGGGGAAAAAAAACCCCTTTTTTTGTATTTTTGGGGGAAAAAAAAAAGAAAAAAACCCAAAAAGGGGTTTTTTCCCCCCAAAAAATTTTGCCCCCCCCCCCCCTTTTGGGGGAAAAATTTTATTTTTTAAAAAAAATTTTTTTCCCCCTTTTTTTTTTAAAAAAAAATTTTTTTAAAAAAAAGTTTTTAAAGGGGCCCTTTTTTTTTTTGGAAAAAAATTTTTAAAAAAAAAAAGGGGGGGGGGGTTTTAAAAAAAACCCCCCTTTTTTTTTTTAAAAAAAAAACCCCCCCCTTTTTTTTTTTTTTTTTGGGGGGGGGTTTTTTTGTTTTTTTTTAAAAAAAAAAAAAGGGTTTTTTGGGGGGAAAAAAAAAAAATTTTTTTTCCCAAAAAAAAAATTTTTAAAAAAAAACCCCCCCCCCCCCCCCCCCCCCCCCCCCCCCCCCCCCCCCCCCCCCCGGAAAAAACCCCTTCCCCTTTAAAATTAAAACCCCTTTTTTTTTTTCTTTAAATTTTTTTCCCGGGGGGGAAAAAAAAAAATTTTTTTTTTTTTTTCCCCCAAAAACCGGGGGCCCCCCCCCAAAAAAAAAAGGGGGGTTAATTTTTTTTTAAAATTCGGGAAATTTTTTGGGGGGGGGGTTTTTTTTTGGGTTTTTTTTTTTTCCCCCCCAAAAAATTTGGGGGAAAAAAAAATAAAAAAACCAAATGGGGGGGCCCCCCCCCCAAAAAATGGGGGAAAAATTTTTTTTTTTTTTTTCCCCTTTTTTGGGAAAAAAAAAGGGGTTTTTTTTGGGCCCCTTTTTTGGGGGTTTTTGTTAATTTAAAATTTTTTTTAAATTTTGGGGGAAGGGGGGGGGAAAAAGGGGGGGGTTTTTAAAAAGGGGGGGGGGGTTAAACCCCCCTTCCGGGTTTTTAAAAAGCCCCTTTTAAAATTTTTTGGGAAAAATTAAAAAGGGTTTCCCGGGAAACCTTTTGGGGGTTTTTTTGGGGGGGGAAAAAAAAAGGGGGGAAAAAAAAAGGGGGGGGGGGAAAAAAAAAAATTTTTGGGGGGGGAAAAAACCCCGGGGGGGAAAATTAAAAAAAGGGGGGAAAACCGGGGAAGATTTTTTTTTTTTAAAGGGGGGGTTTTTTTTTTGGCAAGGGGGGGTTTTAAATTAAAAGGGGGGAAAAAATTTTTTCCCCAAAAATTTAAACCCTTTTAAAAAGGGGGTTTTTTTGGGGGTTTAAAAATTTTGTTTTTTTTTTTTTTTTTGGGGCCCCAAAAAAAAAAAAAGGGGGGGTTTCCCAAAAATTTTTTAAAAAAGGGGGGAAAAAAAAGGTTTAACCCCCCCCCCCAAAAAAAAAAAAATTTTTTTTTTTTGGGGGGGGGAAAAAAAGGGGGGGGAAAAAGGGGATTTTTTTTTTTTTTTGGGGGGGGCCCCGGCTTTTTTCCCACCCAAAAAAAAGGGGGGGGGGGGTTTGGGGGGGGGTTTTCCCCCCCGGGGGGGGGTGGGGGCCCCCCTTTTTCGGGGTTTTTTAAAAAAAATTTTTTAAAAGGCCTTTTTTTAAAAACCTTTTAATTTTTTTTTGGGGGTTTTTTTTGGGGGGTTTTTGGGGGGGGGGGGGAAAAAAAAAAGGGGGGGAAAAAGGGGGGCCCCCCGGGGGAAAAATTAAAAAACCCCCCCCAAAAAAAAACCCCCCTGCGTTTTTTTTTTAAAAAAAAAAAAAAACCCCCGGCCCAAAATCCCCCCCCCCCAAAAACCCCCCCTGGGGGTTTGGGGCCCTTTTTCCCCAAAAACCCCAAAAAAAACCCCCCCTTTTTTGGGGGGGGGGGAAAAAAATTTTTTTAAGAAAAAAAAAAAAAAAACCCCAAAAAATCCCCCCCAAAAAAAAAATTTTTTTCCCCCGGGGGGGGGGGTTTTTCCCCAAAAAAAAAAAACCCCCTTTTTTTTGGGGGAAAAACCCAAAGGGCCTCTAAATTCCCCCCCGGTTTTTTCCCCCCCCCCCCCCCTTTTTTTTTAAATTTTTTCCCCCCGGAAAAACCCCCCCCCCAAAAACCCGGGGTTCCAAAAAAAAAAAATTTTTTGGGGAAAAAAAAAAATTTTTAAAATTTTTTTTAAAAATTGGGGGGGCCGGGGCCCCCGGGGGGGGGGCCCCTTTTTTTTTTTAAAAAAAAAACCTTTTTTTTTAAAAAAGGGGGAAAAAAAAAAAAAAAAAAGGGGGTTTTCCGGGGGGGCCCCCCCCCTTTTTTTGGTTTTTTTTTTTAAAAAAAATTTTTTTAAAATTTTTTAATCAAAAAAAAAGAAAAAAAAAAAAAAAGGGGTTTTTTAACCCTCCAAAAAAAAGGGCCCTTTTTTTTTTTGGGGTTT
Source organism: Staurois parvus (assembly GCA_951230385.1). Taxonomy (NCBI): domain Eukaryota; kingdom Metazoa; phylum Chordata; class Amphibia; order Anura; family Ranidae; genus Staurois; species Staurois parvus. The sequence continues at coordinate 6,729 of CATNWA010003391.1, read as the reverse complement.
TTTTAAAAAAAAAATTTTTTTTTGGGGGGTTTTCCAAAAAATTTTTTTTAAATTTCCGGGGGAAAAAAAGGGTGTTTAAAAAGGGGTTTTAAACCCCCCCGGGGAAAATTTTGGGGCCCCTTTTTTAAAAGGGAATTAAAAAAAAAAAAATTTTTTTTTAAAAAATTTTTAAAAATTTTAAAAAAAAACCCCCCCTTTTTTTTCCCCTTTTCCCCCCCCCCCCTTTTTTTTTTCCCCCCCCCCCGGCCCTTTCCCCCCCCCCCCCCCCAAAAAAAAAATTTTTTTCCCCTCCGGGGGCCCCCCCCCCTTTTCCCCCCCCCCCCTTTACCCCACCCAACCCCCCCCCCCCCTTTTTCCCCCCCCTTTTTTAAAAAAACCCCCCCCCCCCGGGGGGTTTTTTTTTTTGGGGGGCCCCCCCAATTTTTGGGGAAAAAATTTTTTTCCCCCTTTTTTTTTTTTTTTTTAAAAAAAAAATTTTTTTTTAAATTTAAAAATTTTTTTTAAAAAGGTTTTTTTTTTAAAAAATTTTTAAAAAAAAAAAAAATTTTTGTAAAAAAAAAATTTTTTTTTAAAAAAATTTTTTTTCCCCCCCCTTTTTTTTTTTTTAAAAAAAATTTTTTTTTTAAAAAATTTTTTTTAATTCCTTTTTTTTTGGGGGGTTGGGGGTTTTTTTCCGTTTAAAAATTTTTGGGGTTTTTTTTAAATGTTTTCCCTTTTTTAATTTTTTTTTGGGGGTTTTTCCCCCCTTTTTTTTTGGGGGTTTTTTTTTAATTAATGCAAACCCCTTTCTTTTGGGCAAGGGGGGGATGGTGGGCAAATTTTCCCTGATATCGCTTTTTTCCCAATTTAGAAGGAATTTTGATTAATTGAAAAAAAAAAACAAGACAGTTTTGAATTTTTGCCCTTTCCCCCGCTGCCCCCCTGATGTGAAAAAAGGAAGGATTTGATGTAACCCAAACTGGGCCAATGTAGGTTTTTAAAAAAAAATCATTTGTGGATTTCAGCTTTAAAAATAGTTCTAAATTCAAAATTTTTTTTACCTTAAAGGATAAGTTTACCTTTCATAACTTGTTACATGTTACCCCCTTGTACAAAGGCCGGGGGAAAGGGCCCTGAAGGGCGGGCCCCCCTGACCTCTTTAATTTAAATTTAAAAGCAATCTGTGAATGAGAGAATACAAGGGTTCCCTCAGTTCCCTTTGCGGTGTGTCAGCTTGTAGTTTCCCCAATGGGAAATACCATGGGGGGCTTGGGGGAGCGCTGTGAGGGTTAATTGGGTTTTTCCCGTCAATTATCTGCTTGCCCGGTTTTCCCCTATGAGAAATCAGGGGAATTTTTACAGATCTGCAAAGGGTTTTGCATGGGACCCGCAATCTGCAGATTGCTGGGCAATGGTTTACAAGGGAAACCTGCCCGACAAAAAAAATAAAAAGAACAAATTTTTTTTCCCGCAAAATAAAGGGTTTATTTAAAATTTTTTACTGAAAAGGGGGAACCCTTTTCCCTTTTAAAACATTCTTGTCACCCAAAAGGGCTAAATGTACAATTTTTCCCGGGGGGTTTTTGGTAACTCGATCAGCATGTTTGGGTATAGCCAAAAAAACTCTAATCAGTGGGAATTTTGATGGCAGGGAAGTCTCCCCTTTTGTTTAGGGGAAAAAGCAAAATCACAGAAAGGAGGATTCCCCTTTTACCTTGAATTTGTGGATGGGGGAAAACGAGTAAATTTTTTTCCTTCATCCCTTTTAGTAGAACAACAAAATAAAAGAATCATGTATGGGTATGGGGTTTTTTGGATACAAATTGGCTGAAAAGGGGTTTCAGGGGCCTTTTTGGGAAGTAGCGCAAATTAAATCTATTGTAAAAGACTGCAAATTTACACTGGAAAATTTTAGACTGGTTTGGAATTGTAGTTTGGGAGGAATAAGAGATTTTCCCGCGCAGCTCCGAGAGCTAGCAAACGGCCGCCGGGGCCCATTCACTATTTAAATTTACCCCTCTTTTGTACAACCAGCAGTTTTCCCTGCGGTGTTCGTGTGGACGCCCCTCAAGTTTTACACAAGATCACCCAAAGTAATCAGGTCTGTGCGGGACAGAGCAAAAAAGCTGCAGTTTAAAGAGACCCGTCATTTCAGTTAGGTGGGGTGGGGCCGGGGGCCACACCTAGCTGCTCGAGCCGCAGCCCGGGAAACTCAAATTCCTGCCACTTTTCAATTCGCACTAATTTAAAAAATTGTCGGGGGTCAAGGTTTGCCCTTTGTGTTTGTTAAATTTTTTCCCTGCAGTTTGGGGGAAAAATTTCAAAACACTAACTTGGTGGTCAGCTTTTTCCCCCCCTGACCCCCAAAATCCCTTTTTGGCCCTTGTTGGCCACCCCAAAAAATTTTGCGGCCCAAAAGGGGGATAAAAATAGATTGGGTGTGCCACAATCAGGGTTTTCGTAGTATTTGCACAATAAGCAGCTTTTTTTTTTTTGGGGGGTCTTGGGGGTCCCCTGGGAAAAATTTTCGCTAGGTCTCTATAGGTAAAATGGACTTTTAATTTATTTCACCATTTGTAGCCAGATTATATAGTGTTTGATTTGCTTTTAAATTTTGGGCCTAATAATTTTCTAAACTATTTTTTTAATCCTTTCTGTTAAAAGGGAAAAAAAAATTTTTTTTTTGATTAAAAACCCACTTTTATGTAAAAAGTGTTGGATCCTTTTCAAAAAGTAACAGTATTTCTGCGTTTTTTATATGGGGTTTACTGAAAAAAGCCTTGTGTGTGAGAAAGTTTTGCTTCCCACTTGTATTTCTTTAAAATTTTGGGTTTATACTGGCCCCAATTTCAAAAATTTGTTTTTTTTTAAATTCTAAGCAGAAAAAATTTAGAAAATGGTAAATTTAGGAGCTAAAACCACTTTCTTTTAGAGTGATATTCGGGGTGTTTTAAGTTTCTGTGGAAATTAAGGGTTTATCACATATCGGGCCCACACACTAGTGCCTTATTCTTCATTGTGGAATTTTTTGGGCAAACGTCCTGTAAGTTTTGTCAGGGGAATTTCCCGCATTTTCTGAGAGGGGGGGTGTTATTTGGGGGGGTACTGTGTTGTATTTTTCCAAAACCCTTTTGAAATGCCAAGTTTTTTTTTTTTTGTTAGCAAGGGCACACCTCGTAACCCTCTGTCACCAGAGGAAATCTTAAAGAGGAAAATTTAATTAAGGGCCTTTTTCAGACATTTTTTTTTTTCAAGGAAAATTTTTTTGCGTGGTGCAAAAAAAAATTTTAAAAATGTATTCAAAATTTAATTAGTAAAGGACTGCAAACACATGGAATATTGACAAATCAAAGGTTAAAATTTTTTTGTATGTAAAAATGGGTTTTGTAAGGATATTCATTGCTCTTAAATGTTTACAGGGGAGTTTTTTTGTTGTTTGGGTTTTTTGATGTTTTTATTATTTTTTTGGGGTTTTTTTATTGCCTTTTAAGCCCCAAAAAAGGAGAAAATTTCATTAAAATTTTGATTTTAATGATAGCATTTTTTAATTTAATTCCCTGTTTAGTTTGCCCTGGTAAATTTATTGTTCTGTTTTCTTGCTTTGAATGTTTAAGAAAAATAATTTTGAATTTTTTTAAAAAGGGGTAAAGTCTTTACAAGGGGACTCAGAAGGTTGTTTAAATTTTTGCCCGGGGGAGAAGATGCTTGAAAGTTTTGGAAAAATTAAAAAAAAAAAAAAAAAAAAAAACACCTTGAAAAAAATGCAAAAAAAAAAAAAGGAAAAATTAATTGGGGGAAATGAAAAGGGAAGTTTTGGAAAAATTTTTGACTGGAGTTGCGTGCATCCGAAAGGGAACAAATTGGGAAAAAAATTTTTTGGGGTTCATTCTTTTTGTTATGATTTTGGGGATTTGATGGAGCCACCTGCATCCAACCCCCAAAACAAAAAAAGGGAGGAATTATGGAATTTTTACCTTTATAGCTTTCTTTATTTATTGCAGTATATTTCTATTGCATATGTTGGGGCATTTTTATTTAAAAATGGAAAAAAAGTTAATGGGGAGAAAAAACTTGGCTCTATTTCCAAAAGTCATAGATTACCGCCGCCACTCTCATCGAATAAATTAAAGGATATGAATCAATTAATCATTTGTGTATATCATATGTTATTTCAGTTGACTTCAAAATTAACAAAAGGCCAAAACTATTGCTATCTTCATCATATAACTTTATTTTCGGAATATTGGGTGAAAATTACATTACTATTATGATTTGATGATTTTTGATACCCCCCCCCATAGAAACTTGGAAAAATTAAATTTTTGTCCAAATTTCGATTCGTAGTTGATACAATTCATACATGTCTGAAAAGCCAAAGATGTGTTACTGGTATTTTTACTGCCAAAACAATTTTTTTTAAGGCAATTATTCTCCATGGAGTAAATAAAAACAGTAGTTGTTCAAAAAACATGATTTCTTTTTATGAGGAAGTAAGCTTAAACTTAGACAATGAGTTGGCTGTGGACGTAGTTTACTTAGACTTTGAATCAAAAGAGTTTTATTACAGTTTACCACACACCCCTAATGTGTAAGTTCCAAAAAAAAAATTTAAAAAATCAGCTTGTAAAAACAGATAGAAAAAAGGTAAAAAAACCCTTTTCAGAGGGGTTGTGTTTTTTGATTCAAGCTCTGAATGATGTAAGGTTTATTAGTTGGGGTTCCCCAAGGTTCAGTGTTTCACTAAAAAACCCCTTACTTTTTTAAAACCCAGTTTTTAAAAGATTTTACTGTAAGGGGCTTTGAACTTTAAAAACACCATTTCCCGTGTTTGCAGTTTACACCCAAACTAAACCAGTGGGAAATAATGTCGTTATGGGATGTCTCCAAATTCTTAGCAGACCCTTTTTTGCGCTTTTTAGTTGGGGGAACTTTTGGGGGCAAAAGGGTTTAATATTGGGCAAAAGTTTAAAATTTCGCACTTGGGGGGCCCAAAAAAATGCATGAATTTGTACTTTCTTGGGCAGTGGATATTTTTTTTTGTTCTGCCCTAGGCCCAAAACTTTTAAAAAAAGGGCACCCCCCCCCTTTAAATTTTTTCCCAAACCCCCTTTCCCGTTTAAGGGTCCCCCCCTTATCTGTTAACCCTACCCCCCTTCCATTTAAAGGGACCACTCTTCCTAAATTTGGCTCCCCCCACTTGGGAAAAGGGTGGGGGCGATTTTCCCACTGACTAAAAAATGGGGCCTATTCCTCCCCCTGACACCAACAATGGGGGGCACTATTCATCCACTGACACCCCAAAGATGGGGGTACTATTAAATTCCAAAACCCGACACCAGTGATGGGGGACTATTCCCCCCACAGTTTACACAAAAGATGGGGCACTATTCCTTTCCCCCATGGGGACCCAATGATGGGGCATCCTTTTTCCCCCCACTGGCACCAAAACAAAAGTGAGGGGGGAGGAGGGAGGGGGAGAGAGGAGGGGGGGGATAGGGAGGGAGAAGGAGAGGAGGGAGGGGGAGAGAGGAGGGGGGATGGGGGGAGAGGGGAGGGAGAGAGAGAGGGGGGGGGGGAAAGGAGGGGGAGAGGTGGAGGTAGGGGGGAAAAAAAAAGGATTTAAAAGTAAAAAAGAAAAAAATAAAAAAAAAAAAAAAAGAAAAAAAAAGAAAAGAGAAAAAAAAAAAAGGAGGACGAGGGGGAGGGGAGGAGGGGGGGGGGGGGGTGAGGGGGGGAGGGGAGGGAGGAGGGGAGGGGGAAAGGGGGGGGAGAGAAAGGGGGGAGGAGGGAGGGGAAGGGGGGGAGGGGGGGGGGGGGAGGGGGGAGATTTATGAGAGAAAAAAGGGGGGGGGGGGGATGGAGGAAGGGAGGAAGAGAGAGAGAGGAGAAGGGGGAGAGAAGGGGAGAGGGGGAGAGAGAAAAAGAAGAGAAGAGAGGAGAGAGGGGAAAAAGGGGGGGGAAGGGGAGGGGGGGGAGGGGGAAGAGAGAGAGGAGAGGGGGGGGGAAAAAGGGAGAGGGGGCGGGGGGGGAGGAAAGAGAGAGGGGGGAGAGAAGGGGGGGGGGAGTGGGGGGGAAAAGATACACAAGGTTGGCGGGAAGTGTGGGGCGGGGCAGAACCCGGAGGAAGGAGGGACAAAGGGGGGAGGGGCCCGTTTCTCTCTCCTTTCCCCCCTTTTGGTGAGGGGAAGGGAACTGTCCCGCAAATGGGGATTGGGATATTTCATATTGGGTGACAGTCCCCTGCAGGCTGGAAAGGGGGGGGGGGCCGGCCGGGGGGGGGCATACAGTAGTGACCCTATGGGAGGAGATGGATTTTGGGGGGGTGGACTTTGGGGGGCACATAGACAAACAAAAAAATGCCGGTTTTTTCTATGGCGCCCCGGGCCCCCCCTTTCCCGCCGGCTCCTTGGGGTGGGCAGGTTCTCTGTTTCCTCACCCCTCCCCCGCACCACACTTGGGAAACCCCCCCGGGGGCACGCCCCCCGGCCAAACACAGCCTTTGCTACGACAGACTGGTCCCTTCTGTGGGGGCGGGGGGCCGCCCCCGAAAAATGCCCCCCAAGGAGATGCCTTGTTTTTCCCCGCCCGGGGGTTTCGCCCCCGATAGGGGGAGTACACCTGCGGGGGGTTTAGAAGCCCGGGAGAAAAAGAAGGGTTGGATGTTCTGGGGAGTCATAGGGCCTAATAATTAAAAATTCAATGCCAAGTGCAGTTTCTAAAGCAAACAAAACCATTCTTGTATTTAAAAAA
>CATNWA010003390.1:0-26619 GCA_951230385.1 Staurois parvus | reverse complement strand
AAAAAAAAAAAAGGTTCCGCTCCTCCGAGGCTTCCAGCCTGGGGAAGAAAACCTAGCTCAGTTCTTTAAATAGGTATGGGCGGGCCACCGGGAAAAAAGCATGTGAAAATGGGGCGGTCACTGGGATGATGCCCCCGGGGCTGGCCCCGCCCATACCTAATAAAAACTGTCAGCTAGGCTTTTTTTCACTGGCGGAACCCTCGGACGGGGCGGAACCTTTTTTTTTTTTTTTTTTTTTTTGGGGGGCGCCCCCCGCCGCGATTGACTTGGGATCTTTTTCGGGGGACTTTGTTTTAATAAAGGACTTGTCAAAGACCCTGTACTGTGTTTTTTTTACACCACACTTGTTTTTTTGTAAAGAGTCTGTGGCCGGTACCGCAGAATCATTCACGTGGGGGGGGGGCCCGGGGGATCGGGGGGCCCCCTTGTTAAAGGGGGCTTCCAATTCTGAAAAGCCCCCCCCCGGGCCCAGCCCCCCCCACAACCACCCCCAGGGTTGTGGGGAAGGCCCCCTTTTGCCTCATCAAATGGGGGGGGACAAGGGCTTTTGGGGGGGGGGACCCCCCCCTCCCCCAAAAGCCCCCCCCCATTTGGGGGATGTGGCCGGGTATGTTCAGGAGGGGGGGGGGCGCTCGCTCGTCCCCCCCCCTTTCCTGACCCCCGGGGCTGCATGCTCGGAATAAAGGTCTTGGTATGGTATTGAGGGGGACCCACGTTTTTTTTTTTTAAATTTCAGCATGGCGATCCCCTTATTATCCATACCAGACCTGTAGGGTTGGTATGGATGTAGAGGGGGGACCCACGCTGTTTTTTTTTTTTTTTTTTTAGTGCGGACCTTTATTTGTAAATTCAGCTTTCAAAATAAATTTTTATCTAGACCTTCAATAATAAGTAAAAATCATAACAGTAATAATAGTATTATATAGGATTAGAAACAAAAATATAATCACTAAACCTAAGGAATATCTAATTAGATTACATGACGATCTGCTTAATGCTGTTTTATTAAACACAGTAAGTCAGCGACCGAAAGTGCGGGATTGTCCGAGGGAATCCACAATCAGATTCACTATTAGATCGGTGGCTAAAAAAGCAAACGCCCATGGCAGAGGGACTTAAAATGTGTTCTGCACAATGCTCAGGTCTATCTGCCCAAAGGGAAACTGCCACGGGCATTAGATTTTTTACTGTGTCGATTTTCCTTGAGAAAAAACGATTTTTTAAACACATTCTTAATATTTTTTTGGAAATTAGCAAGATATTGTTTAAAGTGAAAGTTCCTTATATTTGGCAAAGCAAATTTTCTTAAGTGAAAAGGTCTCTACATTGCTTTTTTCTTGGGTGTTAGACGTGCTTCTTAGCAAAGTCTGCTTTTGTGAGTATGATCCGGGCGTCGTGTCTTTTTGTGAATTAGACTTGGGCGTCTGCTTTATGGGCTCTGCTCTATAGTGAATTAGGTTTGCCAGGGTCAAAAATGGACGGTTCGCCCATGAAAATTGGGCTTACCACCCACAAGCCCGATAAATATGCGCCCACGCCCTATAGTGAATCAGGGCCCATGGTCGTTCTAAAATCAAAACCCGAGCGGCTTTCAAATGCTCCCTTACACCCACTCCGCATAAGGACATGCAGTGGAGGAAAGAGACACCCAAAGGCCCACCCACCTCTTTGTACACTTCAACGTTTAAAAGGGGCACTGAAGCAAGAAGTGGATCCATTGTGGTCTCGGACAACCTAAAAGGTCATTCAGAGGAGCGGCACTCACTTCTGGTTGCCCCTTACATAAAGCCTGCCATGGAAGCCGATGCCAGGCCTGGTCCTCTTCAACTTCAGGGGATCCGATCCAGAATTTTAATAAATGCATAACACCTCCCTCATGATATGGCGGGCCACTGGGGCAAATCTTTCAGGGCCAATGGCTCATGGAATGAAAGCGGTAGCCACAATTCCTATCACTCAGGAGTTTCCTAGGGAGGGACCTGACCCTCCTCCGCCGTCACATGCCACCGCCGGAGTAACTTCAGGCTCGGGGCCACGTTAAGCCCGGGAGGGGCTTACCGTGCTTGACCCGCAGGCTTCTCACTGGCCGCCACTCTCTACCAACTGTTCAGCAATAGGGTCCAAACCAGGCACGAAAAAAGTCCTACCCATGCAGGGGCGGTCTCTCTGCAACATGCTACCAAAGTTATGTTGCAAGAAACATCAGAGAGAGAAAAAAACTACTGGGGTTGACCATACTAGGCCACCCTCCCGCCTGGTTGAATAAGTTTACGTTCCGCTTAACAAGGTTTAGCCTATTTCCCATAACATCTGGAAGAAACAGCTGTAAACCCTCATATAGAGAGTGATTCTGGCAAGAGACCGATGTAACTGATATACAGAAATACCCGGAATCAGGGAAAGTCTTGATCAAGATCAAACCCCTTTCCCTTAAGGAGAGCCGCCACCCCTTCCAGCATCTGACCTGACCTCTGCATCAGACAACTTGGCTCCCCAGTGTTTAGCTTGCCATAATTGGCATGGCCAAATTGATGCCCAAAATTTGTATGCTTGGCTGAGGCTCCGGGAAGGTGTCGGGAGCGAGAAGCTCTCACCCTCTCTAACCCATCCAGAGAACTTCACATTTTGTCCTGGTTGACCTTGGAGCCAGAGCCTCGGCATACTGTTTTCCATCACTGAGGGACCACCTCCTGCGCCTCCCCAGACCCAGAGATGAAAACAGGAAATGTCATCAGCATAAGCTACAACCGTTCAGGGGCGGACTCCCAGCAGCACCCCCGCGACACCCCGCCCAACGCTCCACCATCTAGCCTCCTCCCCCCTACAAAGGGGTCAATGCAAAGACGTAAGAGCAAGGGCTCAGAGGGCACCCTTGGCGCCACCCCGGATCCACCCCAAATGGCTGTCCAATCCAGCCCATGCACCCAACCATGAAGCTCTCAGCCTCCCTATACAATGTTTTTAACCAGCCAATAAACCTCCCTTCCAAAGCCGTACCGGTCAAGGAGACACCAGAGGTACTCATGGTTGACACGATCAATGGCCTTTGCCTGATCCACTGCCAGCAAGAACTTTCCCCATCCTTCAGCCTTACAATGCCTCGCAGAGCCCTTCCCAGGACAGCTAACACTGCTGTAAAGGTATACTCCTGCCTTGGACGAGCAATGACTGCTGACGAGAAAGCAGACCTATCTGCACTGACGACAGCGCCAGAACAAGATCTTAGCCAGAAAACCTTCTATCGACATTGAGAAGGCTAATGGGGCACCAGTTCTCAATAACCCCCCCCCCCCGAAGGATCCTTACCTTTGCAGCAAAATCACCGCAGGGACTGCCTCATGGAGGGAGGGAGGGACCCCTCACTCATACAGCAATTATACACCTCCGCTAGGCGAGGTGCCAGTGCTAGATTTGAAGGTCTTAAAAAATTCAGCTGTCAACCCGTCTGGTCCAGGAGTTTTCCCTTAATGGTCAGACTATCACATGGCCTTAGTCACCTCCTCTGCGGTAATTTGTCTCCTGTCAAACTTGTAGGCAGAACATTACTCTCCAAACTGGTGTAGATTCCAAGAAAGCTCAACATCCTTGCCCGGTTAAGGCACTTCTCACTCAGTAAGTCCTTGTAAAAATCCCTCAGAGACCTCCAGAATCCTTGACCTGGATCTTGTCAGGGCACCCCGTACTATCCCTCAAGGCAGAGACCGTCCTAATCGCTGCACGCTGCCACCCTGTTTGTAATTCTGAAAAAGGGTCAGGGCGAGTGGTACTTCCCATAATCCCTTTCCAGAACCAATAGAGGCACGCCGATCGTACGTACCTGGTATTTACTGAGGAGAAGTTTGACCTCGGAGATTGCCCCAAATCTCCACGCGCTAGAAACAAGCGCGATCGAGCTTCCTCCCATAACCGTTGGTAGGCGATATATTTATCACGCTGCTTTTTCTTACCTATTGGCCTTGAAAAAACCTGCTGATCCCGCACCTTAGGAAGCTCGCACCACTAACGACTTACTGTTGCAGAAATCCAGCACCGTCTCCTGAGCCTGAAAGAACACCTCGAAAGATTGTCTCACCTCCTCGTCCTCCACCAGCAGAGACGAAATTCAGCCTCCCAGATGCCCCTTCCTTATCTTTGGGCTTGTCTGAAACATTACAAAACCACAGTAAGCATTAAAGTGATCGGAGAACTACACCGCCTGACACTCAGGTGCTGAGAAGGCAGAGTCATCCTTCAATAAAAAAACCTATCTATTCTACTCTGGTGCTACCTATCTCCTATACGTGTACCAGTGCTGTCCGGATTGCTTTTATATCAAATGCATTCTACCAGACCTGCTTCCCTGGACTATAGAATTAAGAAAAACGCTATCAATACCCCAGGTGGTCTGTGAAGCCCCTCTGTACTAGGGCCTAGTTATGGTGTTTGAAGTACCTCCAAAGACCACCTGTCGGGATGTTAAAAGAAAACAGGTTTGATCCCCTGTGAAATAAGGCACTTCCTATCCCACTTGAAAATGCGGGCACATAGATGCTAAATCAGGCGCGCAAACTCCTTGCACCTCACAAGGACACTCAAGGACCAAACATCTTACCCAATTCTCAACTCCAAAAAGCCCGCCGGCACGGTACCCTCTCGGAAAAAAGGGACCGCGGACTCCGCTGTAAGGCCTGAGCCGCAAGAGGACAGTTGGGATGGCCCCAGCCTCAACTTCCCTCTTGGCCGAGATGGATTTCAGCAAGGTGGGCTGCCTGGTCATCTTGCCAAAAAGAAAATTATTCAGCATCATTCTCACTGATCAAAAATAGGGCTGTCTCTCTTGCAATTATAGATCTTAGGCTGGCAACGTTACATAGTTGCCACCTTTAGCGGAGCGGGGAAACTGCCATCAGGAGTCTGAGGCTGTGGTCAAAGGCGTTTTTTAACCTTCCTTCTTGGACTTCTTGGCAGGATCCCTCACTCCCTCCACACAGCACCACCTACCTGCCCTTCCTCCATCGGAGAAGCGGGGTCACTCGAGACCTCCCCATTTCTCCCCCGACAGAGCCCCTAACTTATTACCCAGGGCCAGGTCCTCCACCTCAAGAGAGGAGGCGACCCTTACAGTGGAGAGGGCAGGGGCCTATTCCGCATCCTCACACTGACCACTCACTGTCCTCTGGGCCTTATCCTGCCCACTCTCTGAACAGGACCCTGGTCCTCCGGGGAGCCCCCCCTGACCTACCCCTCCGCCTAACGAGGAAGAAGGACCGGGGGGAGCCAGTAACGACAGGCCCAGATTTTACTCCACCACTCCCACCCCTTTGGCAGCCTCTGCCAACTTCCTCCCTCCCTTAGGGGCAAGAACCGGTACCACAGAAGGAACTACAGGAGCCACTACCGTATCTGACTCAACCGAGGCAACTACAACTGGAGGGACACCTCAGACCCATCCTCCCTGCCTCCAGAAGCTGCTGCAGAGGCCAAGCTGTCCCTCTCCACCACCAATTCAGCTTCCTCAGCATCCATGACGGTCTAATTTTGCCACTAGCTCATCCACCGGCAAATTTCGGAGGGCCTGCGGGCAACATGATTATATGAGTGCCCCATGATGCCACACAGATTACATTTTATTACATTGCAGTCCTTAGCCAGGTGACCAATCTCTTGGCATAGTGAACACCTGATGACTGGACAAGTGGCTGCAAAGTGCCCCTTAGCCCCGCACCTATCAACACCGGGGCTGACCAGCATAGAACACGATCAACCGGTCCCGACCCCAAGGAAGGCAGAGGAGGGGATGTGTTGTGTAAGACATAACCCTCCACCCTCAGACGAACATTGGCCGTCCACCCACCCATCCATATTTTCTGTCATCCAGGATTTTCTGCAGAGGCCCCAAGACATCTCCAAACCTTCCCAACCAGACCCACAATATCGAAACTGGAATTGACTCGTTCCTAACCAGAATCGTTAGCTTTTTTGATGACATTCCTGGCGAGAAACAAGCTTGGTAGTTAGACCCCTCCCACCTAGGACTAAGGGCATAGGTGAACTCATATTTCTGCCAAAAAGATCTAATAGGTCAGCCCTCGTAAAGGATAGATCATATTCGGCTCCGTCCCCCACCAGTGGCCCTAATAAATGGCAAATATGTCCACCGCACGGAAACCCTTCTCCATGATGCTGGGTCAATGACCTCGTCTACGCACCAGGGTAGGGCCGTCCCTTTCCACTTAAGCTGCACGTACATTCCTACGCGCACTGATGTAGGCAGGGTCCCTGCCCGTGGACTGGGGTACCCCAAGGCCCCACCGGACCCCCCCTCCAGAACACTGCTGAGGTAACTCAAAGCAGGTTTGACACAGGAACAGCTCAGCCACAGCAGGACAGACACCTGGGGGAATTGCAAACGGAGCTCAACAGAAACCTGGGGATTCGGCCCGGGCAGGCCTGCTCAACAGCAGCCTGGGCCCTGGGCCCTCATCACTTGACAGGGGGACTTCACCACAACAGTTACCCATATGCAACAGCCCTGTCCACACCAGGGGGACCCCGGAGCAACATGCAAGCAACACCCAGGGACCCCCCCCCAAGGGGACTGGGCTCAGATAAGACTTGAACCGGGGCCAAGAGACGGGAGACAGATACAAACCATCCCAGGAACTCAGCAGGGACCACGTTCTACAGACACACAGCCGACACTTTAACCAGCCTCCCCCTCTGCCAACGGTTCCCCCGCATTCCCCAGCAATTCACCTTCCACAGAGCAGGGCATCTGTTGCAGTTTCAGAAACAGGCTCCGCTCAACCGCAGAAACAGTCTTGGACGGCCTTCCATGAACGTCACACGTCCGCTGTCCTCCATCCTCGTGAACCGAGCCGACGTGAACTGGAAGTTGTGCCGCCCCGATTATTCCAGCCCTGTCTCCAGTGCAAAGCAGAGCTCTCCTACAGCTCCGCCTCCTCCATCTGTGAGCCCCAATCGTTGGACTGCTGCTGCCGCGGGGGGGATTCTGGGAAACCAAAATCGCTCTCCCGTGTTAGCCTCACCTGGCCTTGGCGTTTTCCCTATTAGGACTTCACTTCTGCTGGGTAGATGCAGCCGTGCTCCGGCACCTGCTTCTGCTCCAAATGCGTCAATGGCGTCTCCGGTCAGCTCTCCAAGGAGGAGACAGTCTCCCACTGGGCCCCACTAGCAGCCACTCTTTGCTCCTTGCAGCCTTTGAAGGGGTCAAATATGATACTTCTCCCTTAGCACGGGAAACCTTCTTCTCCAAGGGCTGCCAGATACTGCTTTTGAGGGCCTCCGCTTTTCCAATGCCATCTGGCCTGGCTTCATCAAACTGGCGTGGCTGCTGCTTGCCAGAATCTGTCATATGACTGACGGAACCTTTTTCAGAGCTCAAGAAGGTCTGGCCTTCGGGAGGGGAAAAGATGATCTGGAGCATGCTTACCGGCACGATGGCTTCTGCTCTCCCTCGGCTCTCAATCTCTGAGCGTCTCCTGACAGGACTTTCATCCATGGAGGAGACAATCTCGCACTTTGTGAGTACCTTTCTTATTAATAGCCACTCTTCTGCTTACTTGCAGGTAAGCGGCGTTCACGGTTTGATACGCTTCTCCCTTTTAGTACGCCACTCTTCATTTTGGTAGTCGGGCTACCACATACTTGTTTGGAGCCGCCACAACCGCTTTGAAGCAATGCCTCCATGTTTTCCGTTCTGGCTTCCATCATCTGTGCCACCCGATTGGGTGCTTCCAGACTCTGTCAGTATGAGTGTTTGGAACGTTTTAAGCTCCAAACTCAATTTCTCCAACTTTGTTTCCTCCTTCTCTATCATGCTGATACGGTTTACCACCTGGTCTACGGTACACGCTGCCATCTTCCCCCACACGCTGTCAGGAATGACTCACCACAGGGCTCACCTGCCTTGTGGGTTGCAGTACCAGGACTGGCCAGCGGGTGCTCTCAGCAGCCAGAAGCTCACTCCTGCAGTCAGCCAACACCTGAAGCTGATTGCAGGAAGTGTATTTAAGGAATGACCAGGCCTGTGATCAGGGCCTTGGTGTATGTTTCCCATGAGCCCCTGTACCTGGTATCCTGTGTTCCTGCCTCGTTGCTGACCCTGCTTTGATCCTGACCTCTGCTGACCATCTCCTGTTGAACCCCTGGCTTGCCTGACCATCCTTCTGCCTGATCCTCAGTACCGTGCTGCCCGCTACCTGCTGAACCTGGCTTGTGACCCCGACCATTCTTTGCTTGCTCCTCCTGTACCACGCTACCCGCACGATACTGACCCGGCCTGTCTGACTACGTTTACTTCACCCGACGATCCATCCATCCTGCACGGATCACCTTTAGTAAGTCTGTCTGCCTCTTCCCATCAGACTCTGTTCCTGCACTCCCCTGCCAGTACTCTCTACCACAGCCGGACGCACTCAGGGGCCCGACCTGGTTCCAGTCTGCCCCAAGTCCATCCCCACCATCAGGGGCCCTGGTGAATAGCAGGCTGGGACTTAGACCCTGCGCCCTGAGGAAATCTGTGCTGTGGGCTGCTAGAGACACTGCCAGGCGGCACCTGACAGTACCTTACAGCCGGCCTGACCATTCCACCTCTCCAGCCTGACTAAGCCTGTGTTCCTGAAGCCTGCTACTTCCCTGTGTCAGTCCACACATTTCTGGTCATACCCGGATCCCTAACAGGTGGTCTCGGTGATGGATCAGTATGCCGGGGCGTCTGGCTCCAAGGTCAATCAGGACAAATGTGAAGTTCTCTGGTTGGGTGGGGAGGGTGACACCTTCCCAGTGCCTCAGCAGAATGTGAAAATTTTAGGCATCAATTTCGGCCCTGCTGATTACAGCAAGTCAAATTGGGAGGCCAAGCTGTCCGATGCTGAGGTCAAAGTGAGATGCTGGAAGGGGTGGCGGCTCTCATTGAGGGAAAGGGTTGACCTGATCAAAACTTTCTTGGTCCCTGTGTTTTTGTATGTCAGTTTTGTTTGCCTCTTGCCAGAGTCGCTCTATACAAGGATTTACAGCTGTTTCTTCCAGATGTTATGGGGGAACAGGCTGAACCTTGTCAGGAGGGATGTAACCTACTCATCCAGGTGGGAGGGTGGCCTAGGTATGGTCAGTTTTCTTCTCTCTGATGTTCATGAAACATAACATTGTTAATATGCTGGCAGAGAATCCGCCTGCATGGGTAGGGTTGTTCTGGACTTGGTTTAGACCAGCAATGGGCAAACTACGGCCCGGCGGACCTTTTAATCCGGCCCGCGGAGCTAGGCTCCCGCTAGGCTCCTCTCACAGTCCGCCCTGAAGACCGGTGTAGCATGAAAATCTGTCTCCTATGAGGATCTGTCCCCCTCGATGTATCTGCGCATGTGCCGGAGATCGCCGATCGGCTGCTAATGCCTGAAACTGGCACATGCGCAGATACGTCGAGGGGGACAGATCCTCATAGGAGACAGATTTTCATGCTACACCGGAACAGCGCGGGAACACGGCGAGAGGAACGCGCGGAGCAAAGGTAAGTGAATTGACACAGGGGGGACTTGGGGACTTAATATGGGGGATGAATTAATATGGGGAATGAATTACTATATGGGGGATGAATTACTATGGTGGATGAATTACTATATGGGGGATGAATTACTATGGGGGATGAATTACTATGGGGGATGAATTACTATATGGGGGATGAATTACTATGGGGTATGAATTACTATATGGGGGATGAATTACTATGGGGGGTGAATTACTATGGGGGATGAATTACTATGGGGGATGAATTACTATATGGGGGATGAATTACTATATGGGGGATGAATTACTATGGGGGATGAACTACTATATGGGGGATGAATTACTATGGGGGATGAATTACTATAGGGGGGATGAATTACTATATGGGGGGATGAATTACTATGGGGGATGAATTACTATGGGGGATGAATTACTATAGGGGGGATGAATTACTATATGGGGGGATGAATTACTATATGGGGGATGAATTACTATATGGGGGATGAATTACTATATGGGGGATGAATTACTATGGGGGATGAATTACTATGGGGGATGAATTACTATAGGGGGGATGAATTACTATGGGGGATGAATTACTATATGGGGGATGAATTACTATGGGGGATGAATTACTATATGGGGGATGAATTACTATGGGGGATGAATTACTATATGGGGGATACATTACTATATGGGGGATGAATTACTATATGGGGGATTAATTACTATGCTTACTATGGGGGAATATTACTATACTTACTATGGATGACACATACACATCATTCATCTACTCTTGGTCCGGCCCCCGGGTCCAATATATGAACCCATTGCGGCCCTCAAGTCAAAAAGTTTGCCCACCCCTGGTTTAGACCCTTTCTGAGCAGTTGGGAGAGTGGCGGGGTAGTGAAAAGCCTGCGGGTCAAGCACGGTAAGCTCCCGGCTTATGTGGCCCCGAGCCTGAAGTTACTCCGGCGGTGGCATGTGACGACGGAGGAGGTCAGATCCCTCCCTAGGAGGCTCCTGGGTGTGAGGATTGTGGCGACCGCTTTCCATGTGCCGTTGGCCTTGAAAGATTGCCCAGGCCATATCATGAGGGAGGGTTTACGTTTGATAAATCTAGAATGGATTCCCTTGAAGTTTAGGGACCAGGCCTGGCTCGCTTTCCATGGCAGGCTTTACGTGAGGGGTAACTTTAAGTACCGTCCTCTGGATGACCGTGGTTGTCCGAGGTCAGAGTGTCAGGGTGAAGTGGAAACTATGGACCACTTCTTGCTTCAGCGCCCCTTTAACGTGGAAGTATATAAAGAAGTGGGTGGGGCTCTGGGTGTTTCTTTCCTACAGTGCATGTCTTATGCAGAGTGGGTGTATGGAGCAATCGAAAGCCGCCTGGGTTTTGATTTGGACACCTTGTTTTTAGTCAGCTTAGTGGTCCGTTATTACACGTGGAATGCACGGTGCCAGGTTTTATTCGGCAAAAAGTCCTCCCCGTCCAGGTGGTGGTATGTGGCATCCTTGGTGAACTTGGGAAGATTCGGGGCCTTGAGAGAGGCAGGTGGCATCGGAAGACTTGGATGTAGGCGTGGAGGAACATCAAGCCTGTAGCTGCTGCCTGTTGATCTCGGGTGGTGGCATCTGTCCCTAGTTTCTTCTTTTACACCCCCCCCCCTAGATTTTGCAGGTATGGATCCTTTTTTGATGAAAGGCTGCAGATGCTGAAGGTCTGAGTTTCTTAGTCCTTTTCTTGGATATGTAATTGTTCTGTTGTTTAATGGTATAGCATGTTTAGTCTGAAGCAGTGAGATGGAAACTGATTGTTTTTTTCTTTGGCCATAAAGGCCTTTCATAAGTATACAATCTCTATGCTGATGGTGTGTTTTTTTTTTTTTTGTATGCCTGGAGCATCAGGCTTTTGTTGCTCCTTCCTTTGGCCATAAAGTCCTATATGAATATGTTAGTTTTTTTTTTTTTAGGTATGGACTTTTCTGTTTGTTTGTTATGGGCCATAAAAGGCCTTGGACTACTATGCTGCAGGCCATAAATGGCTGTTTCATATTTGTGTTGAGTTTTTCCCTTTCAGGAAGTTCTGGACTTTTTGTTTGTACATGAGGTTTATCTCTTACATGCCTGAGTCCCACTCCGTGTACCTTTATATAATACGCCCCTCCTTCTCCTTATCTTATTACTATCCTCTGTTCCCAAATCTCATTTCTTTACCCCTCTGCTCCACCCCAAAACTTGTACATCTCCCCCTCATTGCTATCATCTCCCTACTACTGCTCTCACCACCTCCCCCCAAAATGCCTCTTCCACTCCTCCTCATTTTCCTCTCCTCCGTTCCCAAAATCCATTCACTATATCCCTCTGCTCCTCCTAAACAATTGTATATTGTGTCCTCACTGCTTCCTTCACCCGTCCACGGCACCCACCACCTCCTCCTATTACTCCACTCTCCCACTGACCTGAACACCTCCACTAGTAGTTTCTCACGCTCCTGCACATCCCTCTCCCATGCCACCTTTCTCACCCTTCTCCTCCTCCTAACCGCGGGGGACATTTCCCCGAATCCTGGCCCTCCACCATCTCCCTCACCTGCATAACACCCCTCCATGTCCTGCCACAACCCCCGTAACTTAGTATCTGTCCCCCTGCTCCCTAAAATCTCCCCCCCCCTTTCATGTGCACTTCTGAACGCCCGATCGGTGTGCAACAAGCTTACCGCCATCCACGACCTCTTTCCCGCTCCCTCAACCTCCTAGCGATCACGGAAACCTGGATCCAGCCCACTGACTCTACCTCCCCTGCTACACTCTCCTACGGAGGTCTCACCTGGACCCATTCACCCAGGCTTAACGGTCGTAAAGGTGGTGGGGTTGGTCTGCTCCTGTCACCGCAGAGCACCTGCCGAGTCCTCCCAAACCCCCCCTCCCTATCCTTCTCCTCCTTCGAGGCCCACTGCGTCCGACTATTCTCCCCAACCCCCCTGAAGATTGCTGTGATATACCGGCCTCCTGGATCCATACCCCGCTTCCTGGATGACTTCTCCTCCTGGCTACCCTTCTTCCTCTCCTCTGAGCTACCCACCATCATCCTTGGGGATTTCAACATTCCTGACAACCCAGGCACATCCCATCTCCTCCACTTAACCTCCTCCTTTGCACTTGCGCAGTGCATACAATCCACCACCCACTCCGACGGTAATATCCTTGATCTCGTCTTCTCCAACCGCTGCGCTCCCACAACCTCACGAACACCCCCTTCCCTCTCTCTGACCACAACCTGATTACCTTCTCTATCTCCTCGTCCTCCAACGCCTACCCCTCCAAATGTCACACTGCTACCAGCCATAACCTCTGCAACCTTAACCCTGCCCCCCTCCACTCTGCAGCTGATCAACTCCACGACAGCATCCTCCCTCTGTCCTGCCCCGACTTGGCTATGACTGCCTACAACAACGCGCTATCAACAGCCCTTGACTCACTAGCGCCTTTAACCACACGCAACATCAGACCCCGATCGCTCCAGCCCTGGCAGACTGATCACACCAAAACCCTCAAATGACGCAGTCGTGCCCTGGAGCGACTATGGTGCAAAACCAAATCCCAACAAGCCTTCACCCACTACAAATCTGCCTTCCACACCTACACCTCCTCGCCGCCAAACAAGCCTACTTCCTGACCCTCATCAAGGCCCTCTCCTCCAATCCTCGACGACTCTTCTCCACCTTCAACTCTCTACTCTCGCCACCCCCACCTCACTCACTCACTGCCCTTGAGATTGCCAATCACTTCAAAAACAAGATTGACACAATTCGCAAGGACATCGCCGCAACTCACACGCCCTCTCAACCTGTCCCCTCTCACACAGCTACCCCCTCATCCCCCCTCGACATAACCCGCAGGAACTTTGTCGCTGCTCAAACTCCCTCCAACTCCGTTCCCCCTCACTCAGCTACCCCCTCATCACCCCTCTCCCACGGCCCCACCACTGCTCTGACCCCCACTTCCACCCCACCCTACATTCCTCATACTGAAGCCCCCCCAACACTCCGCACCTTTGACCTTACTACTATCGAGGAAGTCTCCAAGATCCTTTCTGATGCCCTCATCACCACGTGCCCCCTTGACCCTATCCCCTCACAACTCCTACGACCTCCCTCCTCCTCCATCCTACGCTCCCTCACCCACATCTTTAATCTCTCCTTCTCCTCCGGCACTTTCCCCTCCCCTCTGAAACATGCACACATCACCCCCATACTTAAAAAGCCCTCCCTGGACCCCAATGACCCAAACAACATCAGACCCATCTCCCTGCTCCTATTTACATCTAAACTCCTCGAGCGCCTAGTCTACACCCGCCTAAGCTCTCACCTCAACGACAACAACCTCCTCGATCCCCTACAGTCTGGCTTCCGTCCCCTACACTCCACCGAAACTGCCTTACTCAAACTCTCCAACGACCTGCTAACCACCAAAGCTAATGGCCACTATTCAGTGCTCTTCCTCCTTGACCTCTCTGCGGCCTTCGACACAGTCGACCACCCCCTCCTCCTCAAAAAACTGCACTCTCTTTGGCCTCAGAGATTCTACTCTCTCCTGGCTCTCATCCTACCTGTCACAACGCTCTTTCAGCGTTACCTATAATGCTACCACCTCCCCCTCACTCCCCCTCTCTGTTGGGGTCCCTCAAGGCTCTGTCCTCGGGCCCCTTCTCTTCTCCATCTACACCTCCTCCCTTGGCCAACTCATACACTCTCACGGCTTCAACTACCACCTATATGCCGACGACACACAAATCTATCTCTCAACCCCCCACCTCACCCCCTCTGTCTCCACCCGAATCACACACCTACTGAGCGACATATCAGACTGGATGTCGCTCCACTTCCTTAAACTGAACCTCTCCAAAACCGAGTTTCTTGTCTTCCCCCCAGCCTGGACACCACCCCCCATTGACTTCTCCGTCACATCAAACCCGCCCTGCAGGCCAGAGTACTTGGTGTCATTCTGGACTCCAACCTATCCTTCCAGCCCCAAGTCCAATCTTTAACAAACTCGTGCAGACTCCACTTCCGCAACATCGCCAAAATATGCATGTTCCTAACCCCAGAAACCACTAAACAGCTCATCCACTCTCTCATCATATCACGACTCGACTACTGCAACTCCCTCCTCACTGGCCTGCTTCGCCGCTGGCTATCCTCGCTTCAGTCGATCCTGAATACGGCTGCCAGACTTATTCACCTTTCCAACCGCTCCATTTCCGCCACCCCCCTCTGCCAATCCCTCCACTGGCTTCCGATTGCGCAACGGATCAAATTCAAAATCCTAACACTGACGTACAAAGCTGTCCACCATACTGCCCCGTACTACATCACTGGCCTAATATCCAAGTACCGTCCAGCATGCACACTCCGATCCTCACAAGACCTCCTTCTCTCTAGTTCCCTGGTCTCCTCCTCCCATGCCCGCCTCCAGGACTTCTTCAGGGTGTCACCCATCCTCTGGAACTCCCTGCCCCAACCCATCAGATTATCACCTACTCTCCTCTCCTTTAGGCGCACCCTGAAAACCCATCTTTTCAGGGAAGCCTACCCCACCCCCTGCTAACTTGCCGACCTCCTCCACTCTTCCTACCACTCCATCCCCCACAGCTATCTCCTCCTGTGCCACCATCCCCTCCCTCCTAGATTGTAAGCTCGAAAGAGCAGGTCCCTCGATCCCCTCATGTTTTGCATTGTATTGTATTGTTATTGTTCTGTCACATGTTCTGTCCCCCCCATTTCTAATGTACAGCGCTGAGCGAACCATTGGCGCTTTATAAATACTGTATAATAATAATAATGTTTGTATTTATTTATATTTTTTACTTTTATAAGAAAAAGTTGTGGCTGGTTTGTATGCTACAATTATCCAATAAAAATCTCCATTCCTGACACACCCTTTGTCTCTTTACTGTGTCAATCACATCCTACTCTTCCACTGCTTGGATGGCTTGATCCATCCAAGTATCAAAGTCATCTTCTCCTGAGGGTGTGGGAACTTTCCCCGAAAAGAACTGTAGTTTGCGATACCCGTAATTGGTGGACCCTACTGAGTTCTTGAGAAGCCCTGTAACTAGTTTGCCAAACTCAGCCACTAGCAGAGAAAAGGATTCTTCTGAGGATGTCACTGGCTTTGAGGTGCTGACTTCTGGGTTCAGCATGGTGCTTCCTGCATTCACAGAGTTTGATTCATCTGGATGAATTAGTATAGCACTGACATCTGCAGTCAGTTGGAAACTGTCTTTCTGCAGAACATCAGGAACTCCCTTCTTCCACTCAGTTAGGGCATAGATATGATTTGAGCTAAGGTCTACCCCCACATCCAGCACAGATATTCTTTGGTCTATGCCTGAGGAAGCCCATGCTTGATGGATTCGGTCCTCGGTCCAGTCACTGCCAGGGACACTGATCACTACACACAACTCCACCTGCCCATTTTCTTTGCCACACCACTCAATCGCAGCTGCAGGGTCCATGCTGGCGTTGTCTTTAAGAGTTGATTGCAGAATATTGGAAATTATCCTGGACGAGCCCCCACATATAGCGATACCCCCCGAAGGGCCTACTTAAGTTTGTTCACTCCGCCACTCTGCCTCTCAACCCCAAGAACTGCCTCGGCCCCAACTTACACACCACCTGGCAATAGTGCAAGGACCAATGAAAAGCACACACTTTATAATAAAACACAGAGATCAGCTTTACTGTAAGACCTCTATGGGAAATAATAAACATTAACAACAGGTATACGTTAGGTGAATCAAAAGAACAGCAAATACTGTGACCGAAAGCAATATAGCTCACTTTTACACTCAGGCTGCTTTCAGGGGATTCCAACCGTGAATAACCCCAAGAGTAGAGGCAAACACTTAAATAGCAATCTCAAAGTGGGTCTAAACCCCCTTTACATAAATTTGGCTCTATGATGTCCAAGCAGGAGGAGAGCAGAAGAATGACTCTCTGTTGTGTCAGACTTCTCCCTTGTAAACCCCGACACCACAAGCCCATTAGTCAAACACTGTACCCAACTGATGCTTAATAGCTACTTTCCAAGGTAAAGCTATTCCCTCACACACCATGCAATATAGAGGCCTGAATACGCATGCGCTTGCCCGTATGGCACCAGTAACTTCAGTCTCTTGGTAACAGGATGAATCTTGGGGTCTTCAGCTAGCCACTTTCATTGGTGCACTTAAACTCCTATGGTAAAGTATAATTGTAATCCCGTGGCAGTATTTGTAGAGCATAGCAAATACTGTGTCTGTTTAGCAGGGCCATCTACACAACCCAGTGCCTGGTGTGTAGGGGCGCAGTGTTATGTCTCTGTATTTGTGCAGTGTTCCTGTCATCTGCCAGTGGGCAAAATCCCTCTCATCAGATCCTGTGACTAAGGCCCAAACTATCATCCTGGAAATGACAGTCTCCTCTGGTCACCTCACCAGCTAGAGAACAGCGATAGTAAATCAGAACCACTTGCAGAATTGAGTGATAATGATTCGTGGGGAAATTCGTCATCAGACACTGAAAACAATTTTGCGACTTTGCTCAGTGATGTGCGAACTTGATTTGATTATATTATTGAATTACATTTCTTATTATATTATTATTTTTTATAATTATTTATTAAATTATAATTTATGATTTCATGTTTCAAGTTTTATCATACCCGGGATGTTTACTAGACTCTTGTTCGGACAGATTTCAGTGAGTTATTCCTAAGAATTACAGGCCTACAATATAAAACAACAAATTTCCATGCAAAATAATGGTACCGCTTTCAGCACCAAAAATCTGAAATAATCATACCGCCAGGGAGGTTAAAGTGTTACTAAACACATAACAGTAAAATCAGTCTGTATATGCAGTAAAGTATGTTTGTTATGCTCACCATGGAACCTAATGGGTTAATCATCGGCATTGATCCTCCCCTTCTTCTACTGTCCCAATACATCTGCTGATAGTACAGAACTCTAGGAGTCACTCTGCACATGCTCAGTTTACTGTGTATTGCTAGAGAGGTTTTTTGTCTTTGGGAGAATACATGTGATCAGCATAGGGCCAATCAGCACTGTCCAGACAGAGGGTCAGGGATTATGCAGCCTCCTAGAACAGTCAAAGGAGAATGAAAACTCCTGAATTCCTTGCTTTTCGCCTGGGCAATGTCTTGCCTACTTTAATCCACCCAGACCAATCAGGGTTTGCTAAGGGCAGACAAAAACTTTGGATGCTACCAGAAGTCGTGAATATTAAACACTATGCCAGGAGAAGTTGAGCGCCTTCTCTGCTTCTAGCTTTGGATGCAGAGACGTAATTCGATAGAATCCTCTGGAGTCATCTTACTGGAGTGCTTAGGAAGATTGTTTTTTTTGGTCATATACTGCCTGCCATTTTGGCCCTATACTGTAAATCTGTCCCTTAGCACAGGAATATGTCTCTGGCATGAGGTCTAAACCCTTGCATATATGATCCAAAATTGAAAAAGAAAAGATATGTGGGACTTTCAATGTGCTAACGTTTCCTCAGGATAGCACATTCAAACAAATCAATATAACAATATCAAATTTTAATACAATTAGTATAAAAACAGACATCCTTCAACCTCCCATAAAAGCAATTGATAATATCATAACCCTTCAGTGCCATAGACCCCAATCCACCTTCTTTATTTAGAAAAAATTATATAGAAAGCTAATTATTTCATTCAGTCATGGTGATTTACTAGCTTCCAAATGAAAAATCAATTTGGTTTCCAGTTGTAGAAGTTTGTCAATGTTACCTCCTCTCAGGGAGTGTGGTACATGCTTTAAAGCAAAAAACCCCCCCCAAAAACAAAAAAAAAAAAAAAAAACTTTATAGCATCAGGGTTGCCCCAATTTGATCCCCGAGGGACCAATTATCCGATTTAGACCAGTGATGTCTGGCCCAAATCGGATGATCGATCCCTGCCCTATCCTGTCCTGTGTTGACAGCTACACAGCACAGGAAGTGCTGAAATCTTCTCTCTCTGGGCACATTCGTCCCAGAGAGTGAAGAATCAACATAAACTGAGTAAAAGTACTACACAATTACAGTTGAAACACTCTAGGACACATTTTACCCTTTGATTGCGCCCCCCCAGTTAACCCCTTCACTGTCATCAGTGTCATTAGTAAAGTGTACAGATTTTTTGCTGATCACTGCAATAGTGTCGCTGGCGACTTCAGATATCATTAGCGTCAGTTAGCACCCCTCCCAGATAGTGTCAGATTGCCAGTTAGTACACCAGTGATCACATTTAACCCCTCGATTTCCAGAAACATGCTCACATGGGCGGCACAGTGGCTTAGTGGTTAGCACGTTTGCCTTGCAGTAAATGGGTCATGGGTTCAATTCCCGACCATGGCACCTCCTGCATGGAGTTTGCATGTTCTCTCTGTGCTTGTGTGGGTTTCCTCCAGGTGCTCCGGTTTCCTCCCACACTCCAAAGACATGCTGGTAGGTTAATTGGATCCTGTCTTAATTGGCCCTAATATGTGTATGTATGAATGTAAGTTAGGGACCTTAGATTGTACACCCCTTGAGGGTTAGGGACTGATGTGAATGTTCAATATATATGTGTAAAGTGCTGTGTAAATTGACAGTGCTATATAAGTACCTGAAATAAATAAATAAAACATACACAATAAACCTCCATTGATAGTATAGTGTCTGAACTGATCAATATGTTTGATCAGATCAGCACTATACCAGTGTTCACATTAGTATAGTGCCCCCAAAAATGCAGCACTAGCGGGATCCGCCCTGGGACATGAAAGCACCTGCGTTTACCCCCTACACTTACCCCCCTTCTCCCCCAGCAAGTGCAGTGTCAGTAGGTCACTGTCACTTGATACATTGCACACAAAACCCAGTGTTTGCAGAATCAGGCCTGATCTCTGTTAGCACTTGCCAGTAAATTTTTGTAGTGGTTCAAGCAGTTCCTGACAGTCTGGTGCTCTTTTTCCCATGAGTCGCACTAGGTACCTATAAATTTAGTGGCCAAAATGTCCAACCAAAGGTACACTAGTGAAGAGGCCTACAGGATTCTGAGCATGTCAGGTGAGAGCAAAGGGGAAGTCTCACTGACAGAATTCAGCTCAGAATGAGAACCTGTAGACAGCAGCGGCACCCTGACAGATAGCTCAGATGATGGAGAAGAGAGGTAAGATAAGGCATACCCAACCCCATTCTCAGGTTTCCAAAATGTTACAAACGTATGATTACTCTCATATGCAGCAGAGTGCCAGTACTAGTGCCGCTCTACCTTTTGGTGAACTGGTGAGCACCAGTGGCCTAGTACTTCCTGGTTTTTCACATACCAGCACTACAGTATCACTTGGTAACGTGGCAAATCCCATAAGTGCAGTGCAAGCTGGTGCTGTGGCGAGCACAAGTAGTGTCCCGCAGCCACCAAGAATTTGCACATAGGTCCATAGAGCCCCAGTGTCCTTCTGGTCATGCTTGCAAATCCCAATTGGCAGCCCGCAAATTGTGCAGCACCCGTACTTTCTCCATTCACTGCCTAACCTGGAATTCAGGTGGAAACTCCCCTTGATTTTTTGGAGCTGTCTTTTACAGAAGATATGTATGCATTGATTGTGGATCAAAGCAATTTATATGCACAACAGCTTATCGCCACCAACCCAGATTCAAACCTTGCGACCATTCGCATGGAAACCTGTTACAGTTTCCCAATTTAAAGTTTTTTTGGGCCTAACTCTCAACATGGGCATTACTAATAAAAGTCACAGACCCAATTTATCATATGCCCATGTTCTCTGCTGCCATGGCCAGGCATAGATATGAGAGTATAATGCTTTTCTTGCATTTCAACGACAACACACTCTGTCGTCCTTGGGGTGACCTTGAATTTGACCAGTTCCACAAAATTCAGCCCCTCATAAATCACCTTAACCAAAAATTTGCAGATGTCTATACTCCCTAGCAAAATATCTGCGTTGATGAGTCCCTCATTAATTTTTCTGGCCACCTTGCGTTCAAACAATTTATCCCCAGCAAGCGAGCCAGATATGGGGTCAAGATGTATAAGACCTGTGAGAGGGCAACAGGCTATACTTATAAGTTTCGGATTTACGAGGGAAAAGATAGTCACGTAAAGCCCCCCGGATGCGCAGATAGTTTGGGACTTGGTGTCATCCTTTTTCCATATGGGGTACCACTTATACATGGACAATTTTTATTCAAGCGTGCCACTATTTAGAAATTTGTACAATCTTGGAACTGGCACATGTGGCACCATCTGACCTAATGTGTGCCCACCATTAGAAGTGGGTGGATGCAAGGTGGTATATTCTAATGGTGGGCATACCACACACTTTTTCTGGCAGAGATTTCTTCTCTTTTTTTTTCATTCAGCCCACAGACTGCATACAAATAAAAAACATGGCATATATACCCAACAAGGATCAGTGATATCCTGGTACATTCCTGGACTTTGAATGGTTATACCACGAGGATGCCTACAGCTGCAGACATCATCCTGGTATCGTTTTTTCAGCCGGCGATGGGCTTTCATGTAAAAGCAATCCTAGTGGCTAATTAGCTGCAGGATTGGTTTTACAAGCAGCGGGAGAAGATGCCCCCCTCCCCTGCTGCCTCCCACGGCCTTGTCGGGCAGTCCCGTGCCATCAGGGGAACCTGAGAATGCAGCCGGTGTTTCTGCCAGCTGCCCATAGAGCTGATTGGAGACCGGAATGGTGCCAATCATCTCTATAGTCTAAGAAGAAGCTAAGAACATTTCATCACTTCAGTTTTGTAGGATATAAACAGTGCCATTTGTAAATTGGGAAAGCATCTGATTACACCGATCTTGGTGAGATTAGATAATGTAAGGGCAGAGGAGATATCGAGAGTCCGATAGACCCCAGATTTATCAAAAAAGAATATATGACAATGCCCATTGAAGTTATAGGGGATATTTGCATTCCCTGTGATAGCATTAAAAGTGAAAAAAAAATTAAAATGAAAAAAGGGACAGTGTAAGAATAAATAAAAAAAAATATCAAAATAGCGCTGACCCTGTGCCAGTATGTAAACAGCGGTTGCACCATAAAAATAAAAAATAAAAAAGTGAGCGCTCTCACATCAGCAGCCAATGCACCCAAGGCAATCGCAGTAAAACCTTCAAAAATACACAAAAATATAAGAAGTGCGGCGCTAATGAGTACAAGATCTATAACCACATATATGTTTCAGATGATCCGGAACACAATGTGATATATATTAAACAGTGAGAATGACCAATACATCAAATAAATGGTTAATATTGAAGAAAATGTCCAAGCAGGTTGTCGCAGGATCTTGCATAAAAGCTATAAAAGCCAGGATCAAACGGTAAAATTGCGCACTCACCGGACGCGCTATAAAAAAAGTGCATGTGTAGTATGACCCCTGGAAATCCCTTATCAATCGAGGACGATAGACAACCATCCGGGAGCAGATGATCTTGGTGTAATGGACAGCCTCCAGATCCAGGAATCCCCTTTAGACTGGGTGAATAATGAATAAGGAACTCCCTCCGGTGGTCAAGATGAGTAATGGGATGTCCTAAAATTAATAGCTCCAAATGGGAGCCAAAAAACACCTCATAGTGTAGTAGGTAAAATCAAAAAAGTTTATTCCAAAAATAAGTTGATATAAAAACAGGGCAGAGACACTTAAGCAGTGAATGATACAAGTAAAGTGTGACTGACCCAGAAGTAAGATGGCCGCCGGGCCTCCTCGTGGCTCCAGGCGGCTAAGATGTCATGCTCTGCTGGCTCCTCCCTGAGGCCTTTCGTGCTCCTGCACATCATCAGAGGGGAGGCCAACAGCAGCATGACAGACCTCTATCCCTATATAGCAATATGCGGCAATCGCGCGTGCGCATATCGGCGCTGCCATTTTGTCGTGGTCGGCTAAAGTGCGCATGCGCGACTCCGCGGGCGCCATTTTGTCATAGGTCTGAAATCATGTTTCAGACAGCACACTCACCTCTGGTAATACTATGTCACCACAGCATACCATAGTTGATCACATTGAGACCAGACCTTGAGCACACTCCTTGATAATACATATGGTACAACATTATTAACATAACAATGTTGTTACCACTCGCAAGAAGTGCACAAAAGCAACTTTACAGGTGCCATTTTACTGAAGGTCAGGACAAATGCACAAATATCATATTACACATGGTCAGAAAAAATAGCAGCCAATTTCAAAATGCGGACAAAAGCGCTAGTTGATCTGGCAGCAACATCATAGTATATCATATTACTTATGTCATTAAAATGACACAAAAAAATTACATTACATCACTCAATAACAATAATCAATATTCACAAATAAACAGGTGAGTGCCCAATGTAAAATAATAAATGGTAAACAATACAATAAAAAATATAATAAAAAAGTACACACATATAGAATGTAATACAAAATATTAAAAAATATATATAAAAGAGAAATCTCCATTTTAAAGTCCATAACGAGAACTATCATAATGTTACTGGCGTAATCTTATCATAGATCAAAAATATGTATGTACATAGGTTCCCTACACATCAAAGGACAACCCGGCACTCATGTTTAGCACTGAGAGACCACCATAAATGGTTGTGATAATTTTAATTAATACAATTCGCAATGACCACCATAAACGGCAATAATGATTTTAGTCAATAATGATAAGATTCGTGATGACAATAGTCAAACGAACCTAGATCATAGTACCATTAAAGATAAAAATAAAATAAAATTGGAGAGGCATCACCCACAATAAAGTATCACTAATAATGGGAGAGTAAGAGGAGTAAACCTAGACCAAGAAAGACAATATTATTATATTATTAGCTGTTAGCAATAAAGCAGTTGACGTCAATTTCGATGTTAAGCCCCAGGGGGTATAAAGTACCCAGCTCATATACCCATCTTGTTTCTGCCTGGGACACCGCATGTGTTTTGTTCACACCCCTCCAATGGGGAGTAACGATGTCAATAGCAGTAAACTTGAGGGAAGTGGGATCCATATTATGATGTATTCTGTAGTGGTTTGATAGGGAATGATCCCTATACCCTTTTATGATGTTTGCCACGTGTTCTCGCAAGCGGTCCCTTAACCGCCTTGTGGTGCGTCCCACGTACTGTTTTTAGACAGGGGCATTGAAGTAAATAGACAACATATCTACTATGACAGGAAATAAAGTTCTTGATAACATATGTTTTGCCTGTTATGTGTGATATAAACTCAGTGATCCTGCGTTTTCTAGTACTGTCACATCTGCAGATCACACATCTATTACATGAACTAAACCCTTTCATGTCGGAAAACAGAGAGATACGGGCTGGGGGATCTATCACATTAGGTGCTAAATTATGCCTAATAGATATAGCTTTCCTAAACATAATTTCAGGTCGTTCAGGCAAGATGTTACTCAGGATTGGATCAGTAAGTAAAATATCCCAGTTTCTCTTAATCAACCCACTAATAGCTTTATGCTGTATGTTATAAGTAGTAACGAATGGGCAGACTTTAGTTTGAATAGGTCTGCGATTAACCTGTAGCATAGTGTCCCTATCGGAATCTGCAACAGACTGTATTGTTTCCATCAGATTACTGCTACTGTAACCCTTTTCCATGAATCTTTCTTTCAAGATCATAGCCTGGGAATAATACGTATCCAAGTTGGTACAGTTACGTCTTATCCTAGTAAACTGACCCCGTGGAATGTTCGCTAACCAGGAAGGATGGTGACAGCTGTGCGTAGGGATGTAGCTATTGCGATCCGTGGACTTGAAAAAAGACTCCGTAATTATCTTTCCTTCTACATTAAAGAGTGTAAGGTCAAGAAAGTTTATTTGCGATTTACTATACACATATGTTAAACTTATATTATGTGTGTTGTTATTTAACGTTCCAAAGAAATTCACGAGTGATTCCTCACTGCCATTCCATAAGAGGAGGACATAATCAATATATCGCCCATAGAGTGCCAATTCAGGCCAATCTCTGGCGTAAATGATGTCCTCCTCCCATCTCGCCATAAAGAGATTAGCAAGACTGGGGGCAAACTTGTCCCCCATAGCTACACCTTTGATCTGCAAATAATAGGTCTTATTAAACCAAAAATAGTTATTGGTCATTGCAAAATCTAGTAATTTGAGAATAAACTCCTTCTGTATAGCCGGCAGGTTACTGTGATGTGATAAGTAATAATCAACTGCTTCCATTCCATCACCATGTTTGATGTTAGTATATAGTGAGGCGACGTCTGCCGTCACAAGAAATGTATCTGCTGATATTGTAAAATCTTTAAATAGATTAAGTACCTGTTTGGTGTCTTTAAGGTAAGCAGGCGTTTGTACTACTAATGGTTGCAGGAAATGATCGATATATTCACCCACCTTTGAGCAAAGGGATCCTATACCGCTTATTATTGGACGTCCCGGGGGTTTGGTGGGATTCTTGTGAATCTTTGGAAGTATATATAAGATGGGTAATTTAGGTGCAATTGGAATGAGAAAAGCTTTCTCCTTTTTGTTTAAGATTCCGTGTTCATAGCCATAGTTAACGATTTTTTTCAATGTGCGTTTATAACCAGGAAGTGGGTCGCCAAGTAGTGGGGAATATGTTGTATGATCACTCAAAATATTCATAACTTCTAAGATGTAATCTGACTTATTAAGGATGACGACCTCTCCCCCTTTGTCAGCGGGTCTAATAACTAAATCCTTCTTTTCAAGAAGTGATCTCATCGCTGTAACATCCCCCGTCCTATTAAATGGTTGCTTGACAGTTAGATGTCCTAGTTCTTTCAGAACCTTATCTCTGAAGCTGTTAACGTAAGAGTGGGTTTGCGGAGGAGGGTTATATGTAGAGGCATTCCGTAAATTGGAATGCACAAAAAGGTCTGCCTGCGTATTGCTAATAATAGGTTTATTGGCAAAAAATCTTTTTAAGGATAGTTGCCTGGTAAATTTGTGTATGTCCATATACACTTTAAACTTATCAAGTTTACTGGCAGGAGCATATTTCAGACCCTTATCTAGCAAACGTAATTCGTCATTATGAAGATCGATATTACTAAGGTTGAATAACCCTTTACCAACTATATCCTTCTTTTCTTGCTTATGTACACGGACATAAGCAAGAGTACACGGACATAAGCAAGAAAAGAAGGATATAGTTGGTAAAGGGTTATTCAACCTTAGTAATATCGATCTTCATAATGACGAATTACGTTTGCTAGATAAGGGTCTGAAATATGCTCCTGCCAGTAAACTTGATAAGTTTAAAGTGTATATGGACATACACAAATTTACCAGGCAACTATCCTTAAAAAGATTTTTTGCCAATAAACCTATTATTAGCAATACGCAGGCAGACCTTTTTGTGCATTCCAATTTACGGAATGCCTCTACATATAACCCTCCTCCGCAAACCCACTCTTACGTTAACAGCTTCAGAGATAAGGTTCTGAAAGAACTAGGACATCTAACTGTCAAGCAACCATTTAATAGGACGGGGGATGTTACAGCGATGAGATCACTTCTTGAAAAGAAGGATTTAGTTATTAGACCCGCTGACAAAGGGGGAGAGGTCGTCATCCTTAATAAGTCAGATTACATCTTAGAAGTTAAATATTTTGAGTGATCATACAACATATTCCCCACTACTTGGCGACCCACTTCCTGGTTATAAACGCACATTGAAAAAAAATCATTAACTATGGCTATGAACACGGAATCTTAAACAAAAAGGAGAAAGCTTTTCTCATTCCAATTGCACCTAAATTACCCATCTTATATATACTTCCAAAGATTCACAAGAATCCCACCAAACCCCCGGGACGTCCAATAATAAGCGGTATAGGATCCCTTTGCTCAAAGGTGGGTGAATATATCGATCATTTCCTGCAACCATTAGTAGTACAAACGCCTGCTTACCTTAAAGACACCAAACAGGTACTTAATCTATTTAAAGATTTTACAATATCAGCAGATACATTTCTTGTGACGGCAGACGTCGCCTCACTATATACTAACATCAAACATGG
>CATNWA010003389.1:0-33947 GCA_951230385.1 Staurois parvus | reverse complement strand
ATAGGAGCTGAATCGCATCCAAGCCTCACCAAGCCTCCCCTCTACAGTAATTAGTGGACACTTTAATTACCTTCTCAATGGTGAGACTGTCATACCCGCTTCTCAAATGTAGGGACTTCCTGGGTAGCTACCCCAAGTGAAACAAAGTCCACAGTACCAAATGATTCTGGGATATATATAGAAATTATTGTATAAATCACAGGCATCAAGTAAACCCTGAAAACAAAAACAAAATATAGGTATATTACCATCAGTAAAGATCAAGAGGACTCCCGTCAACTTGAAGTAAGATCAGGTCCTTGATGCTTGTTCAAAGGTGCATATGGGGGTGGGAAGCCAGGTAGTCACAGTACGTAGATACCAAACACATATATTATGTATGTAGCAGGCCGTAAATACCTGAGTCTATATACCCAATGAAGGGTTTCCAAAAATTACTCAATCTGAGAGAATTGAAGCGGTTTAAATACATTTTAAGGGCACTGCCAACATTTTTATTGCTCTTTGTGACCCCAGTGATGAGATTTCCCTATACGTCCTGTCCTGGTGACAGGGTGTCACAGGAACAAAATGCAGAACAAAAACATTCTGGGGAAGGTTAGAATCTGTGTCAGATTTTATTGCTGTATGTGTCTTCCTGTCTCAATGACACCTTTACTTCTTGTCTCAGTAGCAGAGTGACAGAAAGTGAGGGGAAATCTCTCAATAAGTTATGCTCACTGCATTTTGTTTATTTTGGTGGTTTTATGGAGGACACACATAAAGTTATGTGCATAAATAACTGTTTTTACCTCTTGATATATACTGTGTAATACATATACTACACCTGGTATATATACACAATATATTTCAGTGCGCAGTATACGGTATATATATATATATATATATATATATATATATATATATATATAAATATAACAAAAAACACAAAACACACTACCTACTTTCAAACCAGATCATTTACTGCCACGCCAGCTTCACACTTCCACACTGGTTTGGCCACAGAGCAGTGTACCCGAGGTTTTCGTGTAATCAACAGTGCGGATTGGCCAAAGAAACCAGCTTAAGCTTATCCTTGCTTTTTTTAAAGTGTTACTAAACCCACAACAGTAAAATCAGTCTGTATATGCATTAAAGCATGCTTGTTATACTCACTGTGGAACCTAACGGGGTTAAGCTTGAATTGTGTAAAAATGCCGTTTGATCCTGACTTCTCTGCTCCTCCTCTTGTTCAAATGTCCTCGTCTTATCTCTTGATAAAACAGACTGAACCTTAGCCATTCTGCACATGCTCAGTTCAGTGTGTATTGCTAGAGTGTTTTTTTTTTTCTTGGGAGAGTGCATGTGATCAGCACAGGGCCAATCAGCACTGTCCAGACAGAGGACAGGGGTTTTGCATCCTCCTAGAGCAGAAAGAAAACTCCTCCTACAAGCTTTAACCATTGCTCTGCTGAACACAGAGAAGTTACAAGACAGCTCTAACTGCTGATGAGAAAAAGGTATTTAGCAGTTTATATTTACTAAAATAATTGCATTTCCATGTTCTGTGTACTGTGGGAGACCAGATATAGTGACAGCGTCCTGGGTTTAGTTACACTTTAATGCATTAAAATGTAATTATTTTTTTAGGCAGATGTGTTTTAAGGCTACTGCTACTTCTCAGGAAATAAAGTGTGATTTAACTTGTTACTGGTTTTATTACCTAAAAATGTGTTTTGTTTTCTCAGAACGATATACCTGTCTGGAGCCAATGGAACTGGAATGTATCCCGTTACCATGGCTGCTTATAAAGATTCAACATTTACAATACCATATCAAAATGCAGATGAAGTGACTATTGGAACAATGATCTATGTGGGAATATTTGTGACAGGAGCTGATGGAAAGATATATGTTCTCCGGATAGAGACATGTGTTGCAAGTCCAACAGATAATCGTAATGATGTAAATAGTGTTTATCTTATAAA
Source organism: Staurois parvus (assembly GCA_951230385.1). NCBI lineage: Eukaryota > Metazoa > Chordata > Amphibia > Anura > Ranidae > Staurois > Staurois parvus. The sequence goes on along the minus strand of CATNWA010003389.1, from coordinate 31,980 downwards.
AAATGGGTAAGTCTGCATTTCTTATACAGCCTTAGAGATGAAAGAAAATGTAAAGACCTAGAACTTCACATAGCACAGAGTGCGAAATACAAAAGAAGCGCAGTTATAACTTAGGAATGAAATAACCTTGCAAACATCTTCCTGATTTAGCTGGAATCAGTATAAGTGGCCTTAGTGTCCTTAGTGTCCTAGACCAGTGTTATCTCCTCTACCCTGATGGCCCGTACACACGATAAAAAAACTGTATGAACATTCCCGTACGAGGAACAATTGGCTGACTATCTGATCGTTAGTATAGTGCTTTCGAAAGCCGACTTTTCAGGAGACACTCTAGAACATTTTTAATCAGCCACTTTTTGTTTAATGTGTACAGTAATTTGAAATAATCAATCAAATCATAAAATAATGCATATGATCAGAAGCACAGAATGACCTTACACTTCCTCTTCTACTATGCTAGTACATAGCTGTTTGCCTACGTTCGCTTTTATTGGTTGAGAATTTTCTTGCACCTTAATGCCATTCTGGCTACATAATGATATGCACTTTTGTGGAAAATTGGATGATCTTTCCTCCGATTTTCTCATAGTGTATACTAGGCTTTAGAAGAAACATTTTACAGAAAATCTTTGTGGAACCTCAATGTAACTTACAGTTGCAAGAAAAAGTATGTGAACCCCTTGGGATTACGTGGAGTTTTGCATGAATTGGGCATAAAATGTGCTCTGAACGTCATCTAAGTCACAACAATAGAAGAACACAGTCTGCTGAACATAATACTACACAAACATTAGATGTTGCCATGGTTTAATTGCACATAACATGTAAACATTCACAGTGCAGGGAGGAAAAAGTATGTGAGGCCCTAGTTTAATGACTTCTCCCAGAGCTAATTGGAGCCAGGAGTAAGCCAACCTTGACTCCAATCAGTGTGATAATATTGGATGTGTTGCTGACAGCTGTCCTGCCCTGAAACACACACCTGTTTTGGGTTTACTGGTTTCAAGAAGCACGGTCTGATGTGAACTATGCCTCGCAGAAAAGAGCTCTCAGAAGACCTACGATCAAGAATTGTTGACTTGCATGAAGCTGGAAAGGGTTACAAAAGTATCTCCAAAAGCCTTGATGTTCAGGTGTCCATGGTAAGACAGACTGTCTACAAATGAAGAAAGTTTAGCACTGTTGCTACTCTCCCTAGGCGTGGTCGTCCTGTAAAAATGACTGCAAGAGCACAGTGCAGAATGCTGCATGAGGTAAAGAAGAATCCCAGAGTGTCAGCTAAAGACCTACAGAAATCTCTGGCACATGCTAACATTTTTGTTGACACGACACATCTACAATAAGGAAAACATTAAACAAGAATGGAGTACATGGGAGGACACCACGGAGGAAGCCATTGCTGTCCAAAAAGAATATTGCAGCACGTTTGAAGTTTGCAAAAGAGCACCTGGATGTTCCACAGCACTACAAACAAAATATACTGTGAACAGATGAAACCAAGATTGAGTTGTTTGGGAAGAACACACAACACTATGTGTGGAGAAAAAAAAAAATGGTACAGCACACCAACATCAAAACCTCATCCCCACTGTAAAACATGGCAGAGGGAGAATCATGGTTTGGGGCTGCTTTGCTGCCTCAGGGCCTGGACGGATTGTTGTCATTGATGGGAAAATGAATTCCAGAGTTTATCAAGACATTTTGCAGGAAAACGTACGACCATCTGTCCGCCAACTGAAGTTCCGCAGAGGATGGGTGATGCAACAGGACAATGACCCAAAGCATACAAGTAATTCAACAAAACAATGGCTGCAACAGCACAAAATACACCTTCTGGAGTGGCCCAGTCAGAGTCCTGACCTCAACCTGATTGAAATGCTGTGGCATAACCTTAAGAGAGCGAATCACACCAGACATCCCAAGAATATTGCTACATTGAAACTGTTTTGTGAAGAGGAGTGGTCCAAAATTATTTCAGATCGTTGTGCAGGTCTGATCTGCAACTACAGGAAACGTTTGGTTGAGGTTATTGCTGCCAAAGGAGGGTCAACCAGTTAAGTCCAAAGGTTCACATACTTTTTCCTCCCTGCACTGTGAATGTTTACATGTTATGTGCAATTAAACCATGGCAACATCTAATGTTTGTGTAGTATTATGTTCAGCAGACTGTGTTCTTCTATTGTTGTGACTTAGATGACGTTCAGGAAAATGGAGCTTTGTATGTGTCAGCCACCAGGAGGATAAATCTGTTCTATCACAAACAGCAGTATTATAAAATATATATACTTTTATTGGTTAATCGTTAAAAAAACAAAGTCACACTTCACATTTTAAAACTAAATGATCTTTGAAGATATCAGCATGTGGTTGCATTCACATAGCAGTAAGATGCACAATAAGCGTAAAATTAAAAGCATAAAATTGTTCTATATCATCTTCAAAGATCATTTGGTCTAAAAATGTGAAGTGTGATTTCGTTTTTTAATGATGAACCAATAAAAGTATATACACATTTTTTATTACTGTTGTTTGTATGTGTCAGCCACTGGGAGGATAAATCTGTAATATCACATCAAAGACTGGATATAACTGTACACTCCCAGTTTCTGTTCCAGACATATGCTGGGATTGTGCCATGCTGGGGGTACATATATTAAATTCCAGACCCATTTTCCATCTTATAGATACAATAATTTTTGCCCTTCACTGCAGAACCATTTTAGCATGTCCCCATTATTGTGTTGTGGCGTCATCCATTCTAAATAAATTCTGCACTAAGGCAATTGCATTTCAGCATACTGCATGCACAGTAACACACTGGTGCATTGTGTTGCCAGAAAAAGGTAAGGCCCAATTTTATGTGGACTGAGGTGCGTTGGCAGCCCATTGAAAATAAATGGACTTCCTGAATGCAACATGTGCTAGCATGTTGGTAGTAACGTCGGAACAAAGTCATCCACGGCCAATATGGCAAACTGTGACCAATCCCCTCCTGATGTGCGCACTTCATAGTTTTCGTCAGCTAGGAACCCACTCTTAGCTGCTACAGCGCCTATCTTACCATCCATTTGCAGTTCTCCAGTCTGCTAATGAGATTTCGCGTGTGCCTGGAAGTGCGGTGTCATGTTGTGGGACCTGCTGTGTGTTCTCCATCGGTCTCCTAATACTGATTGTGAATAGTGTCAGACCAGTCAGAGGCAAAACACAAGCCAGGGCACCAAGGGCATTGCTAGGATTGTGTAAGACTTGAGGTACTGGACAGTTCAGCTAGAGGCAAGGTGTGGTGCACCTATGCAAGGAACTGATGGTGGGGCCACCTTGTACTAACAGAGGGAAGGGTTTAAAGGGTATAGTTAAATAGGACCTCCGCCTGTATGCTATAAATATATATAGTACCCTAATAAAGAGCCCATGTGGCAAACTCTATCAAAGGCAAAGAAATGAAATGGTTCAATAAGATCATTGCTGATTTCCTTGAGGTGATTGTAGCTGTATTAGTTCACTTGTGTCAGAAACAATTGAGTACTGTCCGTGATACTTTTTTATTTCACTAACAAACAATTTTCAGGACAAGCTGCTTGGACCCTGAAGTAGGGGACATACCCCTAAAGGTTGTCCTGAAAGTTGTATGTTAGTGCAAATAAAAATAAAAATAAAAAAGTATCACGGACAGTACTCAATTGTATCATTGTTGATTTAAAATCAAGGCAAAAATCAAATCCTAAATTATGAAAAGTAATATTTCATTTTCCTACGTCATGCTAAAACCTGCCAGTTTAGTCAGCAGTGTAACCAAAAAATTCTTGTACGTTTTTTCTTCTTTACAGCTGCACCCAGGAACCTGTTTCCACAACTGTGTTACAAAATAGAAATGCATTAGAAGCAGCTTTCAGTATAAGCTCATTTCAGTTTCAAAATCAGGCCAATGTATACCTTTTCTGTGATGTACGTTTGTGTGACAACACCACTGCAACATGTTCTGGGGTAAGTGATAAATACCTTTTCTCTGAAAAGAGGCTGAGATTGTTTGGCAGCAATGAAGCATTTCTCAAGGTGTCCATAGGCATTACATGACAGTTTAGATTGTGTCACGTACCTGACCGGAGGCTTCAGTAGAGAGAGGGCTCCCCTTACGGCTAAGTGCAGTGCACCCCTGGAGGTAGAAACAGGAGGTGCAGTGCCCAAAGAAGCATGGGTTGCCAGTGGTGTTGCTGCTTGGAAATGTCTGATGAGATGGAACCCGTGGGTGCTCCAGTTGTAGGAGGAGTTTCTTCAGGGAACACATGGATCCCGGAGGATGGGTAGTGTAGTCAGTAACCAGAGCCAGGATCAATATGGAACAGCAGACAAGAGCAACGTCTGGATCAAGCCGGGGTCATACACAGAGTAGCAGCAGACAGGAGCGATGTCAGGATCAAGCCGGGGTCATACACAGAGCAGTAGACAGGAACAAGGTCAGGATCAAGCCGGGTCGGTAACAGGAAATCAGCAGGGAACACAGGAACGGGAGGGGCTGACAATAATCCAGCAATCACTGAGCAGAGCTCAGTCCTTATAAAGGCCAGAGCGTCAGCAATTAGTGCACCCTGCGTATGCTGGTGTGTTTTCGTGCACAGGAATGTTTTATTACGTGTCGCCCACCTATGCGCACTTCTTTGCACGAATTGGCGCATTTGCTCGGGCTTCCTCGTCTTTTCCTCTGACAGTGCCCTCCCCCAAGGGGCAGCCTCCAGATGCCCAGGTGGGCTCGTTTTTTCAGGGAATCTGTTAAAAAAAAATTTAGAAGCAGCTTAGGAGCATGCACATTTCTTGCTGGCTCCCAGGAACTCTCCTCCGGCTTATACCCTTTCCATTTAACCAGATATTGAATCTGTCTCCCCCTTTTCCATCCATCCAAGATGGTTTCAACTTCAAACTCGATGTCTTCCCCTACCGTGAGTGGCAGTGGGGGCAGTTCCTCTCTTTCAGGGATAGGGCACATTACGGCTGGTTTGAGTAGAGAAACATGGAAGACAGGGTGAATCTTATAAGAGTCGGGTAAGTCCAGTTCGAAGGCCACAGGGTTAATCTCCCTTTTGATTTTAAAGGGTCCAATGAACCTGAGACCTAGTTTTCATGAAGGGCAAGCAAGTTTGAGATTGGTTGTAGCAAGCCACACTTTGTCTCCCACTTTCCACCCAGGGTTACCTCTTCTCTTATCAAATTGTTTCTTGTAATCCTCCTGAGCTTTTTGCATGGTCCTCTGGAGTATCTGGCAATTGGATTGTATGAAAGTTAGTCTATCCTGGACTGCAGGTACTGATGCTTCTGGAATGGCATCCGAAATTAAGGAAGGGTGAAAACCATAATTTGCCCAGAAAGGAGGTTGGTGGAAGCATGGACAGAGTTGCTGTAGGCGAATTCTGCACAGGGAAGAAGAGATGCCAAGTTATCCTGAGAAAAGGTGGAGAAGCATCTTAGGTATTGCTCCAAAGTTTGGTTAGTCCTCTCCGTTTGCCCATTACTCTGGATAAGCAGAGGAGAGTCATTTTCGATATTCAGGGATTTGTACAAAGATCTCCAAAATTTGGACATAAATTGTACCCCCCTGTCAGAAACTATATTGTTGGGTATCCCGTGTAGTCTTACTATCGCCTTAATAAATGTTTGAGCAGTTTCAGTAACGGAATGAGCCATTTTGGACAGTCTATCCACTACCACCAGGAAGGTGGTGAATCCCTCAGAGGGAGGTAAGTCCACAATAAAGTCCATAGAAATCATCTTCCAAGGCTGTTCAGGAACGGGCAGGGGTCTCAGCAAGCCCCAGGCTCTGGTATGGCTCCCCTTATTGCGTAGATAAGTTGCGCAGGAGTTAACATACTCTTTACAGTTCTGTCTTAGGTTTGGCCACCAAAAGAATCTTTGGACAAGTTCAGTGGTTTTCCATACCCCGAAGTGACCTGCAAGCAAGTGGTCGTGGCATATCTTAAATATCTGTGGCCTGACTTCTTGGGGAATGAAGATCTTGTTCTCATGCCACAAGAAATCCTAATGCTTCCTTAAGGATAACCTCTCAGACCCGGCATAAGAAAGTGAAGCTTGTTTAATTGCTGCTTTTAGATCAGGTTGAATGAGTAGGAAGTTATGTGGAGATAAAATAGTACTGGGAGCAGCTGTTTGAGGAGTGTCTGGGATCATACGGGACAGGGCATCTGCTTTCCAGTTTTTAGACCCTGGACGGTATGTTAGATGAAAATTGAACCTTGAAAAGAATAAGGCCCATCGAGTTTGTCTTGGTCTTAACTGTTTTTCGGTTCGAAGATGATACGGTGAGCAGAGCCTTCAAAGAGGTAGCGCCACTCTTCTAATGCAGATTTAATGGCCAGTAATTTGCGGTCCCCCACGTCATAATTTTTCTCCAGTTGATTCATCTTTCGAGAGAAAAAGGCCACTGGGTGCAAGAGAGCCTTGGGCCCCTGACGTTGTTAAAGGATTGCTCCTGTGGCAATCTCCAAGGCATCAACCTCAAGGACAAAAAGGGCAGAGTCGGGTTGGGCTGCTGTAGCACGGAGCAGAAATAAATAGAGTCTTCAGCTTGTCAAAGGCCCCTTGGACTTCCGGAGGCCACTGGAATCGGGTATGTATCCGAGTTAATTGGGTAATGGGAGCAATGATAGAGAAAGAAGTTCTTGATAAATCTCCTGTAAAAATTGGCAGAGCCCACAAATCTTTGGATACCTTTCTTATCAGTGGGGGCCGGCCAGTTGGTGATGGCAGCTACCTTCTGGGGGTCCATAGAAATCCCATTAGTGGAAATGATCAAGCCAGGAAATGGATTGATAGGTTTTTCAAATTCGCATTTCTCCGCCTTTGCATATAATACATGCTGTCTTAGGGTAGCTAGGACTTTGACATGCACTTGGTAGAGTTCCAGGGTGGCAGAAAAGAGAAGGATATAGTCAAGGTAGACTATCAAGAAGTGATCCAAGAATTTCCAGAAAATGTCGTTCACGAGGTGTTGAAAGGTTGCGTTACACAACGCAAAGACATAACCAGGTACTCTAAGTGCCTAAAGCAGGTTCTAACAGCTGTCTTCTATTCATCTCCTTTGCGGAATCTTTGGAAGAGCTCCGGGACCAGAGGGAGCGTATAATTATTTTTGATAGTTACTTTATTTAGTCCTCAGTAATCCACACAAGGCCTGAGTGAGTGATCCTTTTTCTCCACGAAGAAGATTCCAGCACCAGCAGGAGAAGATGAGCGAATGAACCCATTAAGATTCTCGTCAATGTACACTCTTAAAACCTCCAGCTCAACTTCGGATAATGGAAAAATTCACCCAAAGGGAATCTCTGCCCCGGGAAGGAGTTCGATAGGACAGTCATATGGCCGGTGAGGTGGTAGCGTGTCGGCCTTCCGTTTATCAAATTTGACTGGTGTCGGGCACCGTTTGAACGGTCAGGCAACTGGAAGAGTCTGAGTTCAGGGGGAAAGCAATGTTGTAGACAGTAGATGGAGGATAAGGAAAATCGTTCCTGTAGGCCAGTCCACATGAGGGTTAGGTGCCCGAAGCCACGGTATTCCTAGGATGATCGGGAACATGGGGGAGTACAAGATGTCAAAGCACAGAAATTCTTGATGGGCTGAATCTGTGGATGTCAAAATAGGAATGGTTTCTTGTGTTACAGGACCAGATCGAAGAAAAGTCCCATCGGCTAAATGGACTGCGAGTCTTTGTTTTTTGTCTCTCAGTGGAACCTGCAATTTCTTTGCTAGGGTGACGTCCACAAAACAGCTGCATGCCCCTGAGTCAATGATTGCTTGGAGCTTGATTTCCCGCCACCTGCAACAGGATAGGTAGAACAAGGTGAGCTGGTAATGATCCAGACATCTGAGAGTAAATAGCCTGTGGAGGGATAGACTTACTAGGTCACACAGGACAATTCGTAAGAAATGTCCAGCCATTCCACAGTAGAGGCAGAGGTTAGACTGTCTCTGACGTGTGTTTTCATCTGGGGACAAGGAGGAGCGAACTAGGCCAATCTGCATAGGTTCAGTTTCGGCAACAGGAGCAGGTGGCACAGTGGGCAGAGGAGCAGAAAAGGAAGGCACCTTAGGTAGCATCCAGGAGGGACGGTAGGAATTAGATCTTTCCGATCACCGTTCCCGCAGGCGATGGTCTATCTGGATGGCCAACTGGATGAGGCCTTCAAGAGAGGTAGGAGCCTCGGCTCTGGCTAATTCATCTTTGAGTCCTTCAAAGAGACCAAGCTGATACTGGTATCTGAGGGCGGCTTCATTCCAGCCTGTGTCTGCTGACCATTTACCGAATTCAACCGTATAATCTTCCACTGGTCGGCGACCTTGTTGGAGGAAGTGAAGAGCAGCTTCTGCTGTGGGCATGCGTTGGGGATCGTCATAGAGTTGGGACATGGCGTTGAAAAAGGTAGTAACAGAGTTCAGAACTGGACTCTTTTGCTCCAGGAGGTGATGTGCCCAGGACTGAGGTTCATCAGTAAGTAGTGAGATGATGAACCCCACCTTCAGACTCTAAAGAAAAAGTTCTGGGTTGAAGTGCCAAAATATAACAGACAAGCATTATTAAACGCCCTGAACCTTCGACGATCTCCAGAAAAGCGCTCCGGGACTGGTAATCTTGGCTCTGGTGAAGGTAGCATTACTGTGGGAGCGACTGCAGGGCCTTCTTGAACAGAAGCAGAAGATGCAGAGGGTACCCTGGGTGGGTTTTGGTCAGCAGGAGCTGAAGGATTCTGCAGGCAACCTTCCAATTGGAAATACCCTTCTTGTAGGGTTTTGACCGCTTGCGTGAGGGTGGCATCCTGCTGGCACAGAGCCTCTATCGGGGAAACACCTCACTCAGTCTCTGACATTATGGCTGGATTATGCTGTCACGTACCTGACCGGAGGCTGCAGTAGAGAGAGAGGGCTTTTCTTACGGCTAAGTTCAGTGCGCCCCTGGAGGTGGAAACAGGAGGTGCAGTGCCCAAAGAAGCACGGGTTGCCAGTGGTGTTGCTGCTTGGAGAGGTCTTTTGCTACAACAGAATTTTACTTAGATGTGGCAAATAAACACAACCACAAATGCTGGAAACATACAATAAATTTACATACACCCAGCCCAAAGGCAGAGACCCTTGTGCTGCACAGCACGGCGCCTTCTGATGAATGAAGGTAGAAAGTGAAGTAATTTACCTAGTGGCGGGCACAACTAGGCTGCCACACCTTACTTTTTATTACCCTAAAAGAGCAGGGTGTATGGTATGGGCTGGCCTGCGGTGCAGCACAACAGCTTACAATCTTACACAGATCTACAGTATTCCCCCTCCCATAACTGGTCCTGTAGCACGTGCCTGAGTATTCCTTCTCAGCAAAATGCCAGTCTGGCTTGAGTTTGTAGGATTTTATCAGCTCTCCAATGTGAAATGTCACTTTAAGTTGTGAAGTCCTTCCAATAATCAGTAACAACACTTGTGGCCTGACACAAACAGAGACCCTAACTAAATATAGGCCTGGACTCAGTCTATAGGCGCCAACACTGAAATGAGGTGCGTGCACGATCTTACCGACCCGGGTCTGCTTTATATCCGCTGGTGACTCTGAACAGAACAAATGTCTCTCTCGTAAGCGTGCGGTCTCGCCGTATAGGTCGCTTAGTTCCTCTGATCTCATCAGCTTCCTGGCAGCAATCTCATCAGCTTCACTCAGCTGCAGCTCTGGTCACTGAGGGAAGCACTCACACCTCGAGGTCATCGGATTCTCAGCTTACACTGCCCCTTCATTCAGCATCGTCCAAAACATGGCTGCAGTCTCCTCTTCCTGTTCTCTCAACTCTGTCAGAAAACTCCACCTCTTCCTGAATATAGAAATATCTATGCAGTCTGAGGCTGTGTTAGAAAAACAGTGACATCTTGTGGCTAAACTGCAGAATGTCAGTCAGAACATTTAATTTACTCCACACAAGCAGTATTCAAACAATGAGGGCTGTTTCTCCATCTCACAGTCATACACAGAGTAGCAGACAGGAACAAGATCAGGAGCAAGCCGGGATCATACACAGAGCAGCAGACAGGAACAAGGTCAGGATCAAGCTGGGTCGGTAACAGGAAATCAGCAGGAAACTCAGGCACACAGGAACGGGAGGGGGCTGACGATAATCCAGCAATCACGGAGCAGAGCTGCAGTCCTTATAAAGGCCACTGAGTGTCAGCAATTAGTGCACCCTGCGTGTGCTGGTGTGTTTTCGTGCACAGGAATGCTTTATTACGTATTGCCCGCTATGCGCATGCGCACTTCTTTACACGAATTGGCGCATTTGCCCGGGCTTCCTCGTCTTTTCCTCTGACAGGTTGTCTACTGGCTAGGAGCAACATGCCATACACTGTGGTTGATCTGCCTTCCCATTGAGATACCATTCATGTTAAGAATTTCAGCAGTTGCCACCTATGGCTCTGGGCTGTCAGATCTTCACTAGCTGTGAAGATGCCTATTACTGTCCATGGCCACCTGAAAGTGATTTTTTCATGACAGAAGAAGTACAGGGTTGCCATTGCTGGCCTCCTTCTGAAAACTGTAGCTGCCTGGCTATATCTGATTAAAGCAGTATTGAACCCAAACCAAAAATGTAATATATTGCAGCTTACCAATGATTAGATGTGTTAGCTGCATTAGTTTTCTTTTTTAGGCGTATTTCCCCCCTCAGTTTTCACCTGGTGATCTGGCCAGTAACACATCACCTGTATTAGAGTGCCCCCACTCTGGATGAAGGAGCACAAGGGGCAACTTTGGACAGCAGCATTCTCGGTCTCGGGGAAGGGGAGTGTTAGATGTACTCGCAGTTTTAAATACACTAACAAATTGAAGCCACACTCTCTGAGTAATACTTTATAAGCAGTTACAGCACACAGTTTTGTTCCTTTTGGGATAAAGGCTTTACATGAATAAATTAAATCTGATCATTGCAAGCACCCTTGCCAGTGGAAGATGTTTTCTCTCATCCCTGCAACTGATACTTCTAGGCGAGCACTTGTTCTTTTGGGGGGAAAAAAAAACAGACTTACTGGCCAGCACACTAGATGAAAATAAAAAAGCCTAAAAAAGAAAACAAATGCAGACATCACATCTAAGAATTGGTAAGCTGCAATATAATAAATGTTTGCTTTCGGCTTATTACCGCTTTAAGTACTTTTAACCATTAGCCGCCCGGCCAATGGCCGTTTGGCGGCTTCAGATGTGTCTCTGCATTCCGGGTGCACGCCATTTGGCGTGCTCCCGCACATGCGCCATTTGCGCTAATGCAGAGCGGCACAGCAGTGCGATCTGTCACCGGCCGTGCACCTCGGACACGGCCGGTGACAGATCCGAGTACCGGCTCCCGTTGCTGGTACCATGTGACCTGCTGTGACCAATCACAGCAGGTCACATGACAGTTGTATACAATGGATGGCTTCTAAGCACAAAAAAAAAAAAAAAAAAAGCTGAATGAATCGATTTCATTCAGGTAAATGCTTGCTTATAGCAAAGTAATTCTTTGCTATAAGCAAATTGTGTAAAAAAAAAAAAAAAATACTGATCACTTCCCCAAAGTAGTACAATGTTACTATGGTAACATTGTACTATTTTGGTCATAGTAAAATATGAAAAAAAATCTTAAAAAAAATAAAAAAAATGTAATAAAAAATTAAATATAATAAAAAAATAAAAAAAAATAAAAAAAATATATATATATATATTTTTTTTCATACTGTCACCATTCAGTGTCCCTGTTCACCGCCATGCCAGTTATATGATGATGCTGTACTGCACTGGTGACAGTATGTAAAAAAAAAAATAGTGAAAATAATTTTTTTCATTTTTTCATTTTCCGAAAAATGACAAAAAAAATACAACTTCAAAAAACTCGCCATGCCTCTTATGAAGTACGTCGGACTGTCTACTCTGCAAAAAGGGGTCATTTGGGGATATCTGTACTATTGACATTCTTGGACCTCAAGAAATTAGATTAGCTGTCAGTACTTCAGGATTGATCAATATTCAGATCTATACCATAGTTTGTGAACTCTATAACTTTCCTACAAACTAAAAAATACATCCTAATTTGGTTATTTTCACCAAAGACATGTAGTAGAATACATCTCGGCCTAAATGTATGAAGAACAATTATTTATTTGTAAACTTTTATAACAGAAACAAAGAAAAATGTGTTTTTTTTTTCAAAATGTTTGGTCTTTTTTTGTTAATTTAGCAAAAAATAAAAAACCCCAGTGGTGATTAAATACCACCAAAAGAAAGCTCTAGTTGTGTGAAGAAAATGATAAAATTTTAGTTTGGGTACAGTGTTGTATGACCGCGCAATTGTCATTCAAAGTGTGAGAGCTCTGAAACCTGAAAAATGGCCTGGGCAGGAAGGTGTAAAATTACACGGTATTGAAACGGTTAAATAAAACATTCATGCTGTAAATGAGTGTCAGAAAAGTGTCAAAACTTGTTGCAGGTTAGTGACTCAGGGAGCATTGCAGCCAAAGCATCAGGATGACAGCCAGGGAACTAGCATTCTCAGAGTTTTGCAATGGCATCCTCCATAATCTCACATGAAAAATTTTCTTTAAAGGACAACAGTATTCTCATATAACTTAAAACCCCACTCTGGACTGCTGTTACATTACCCATGTATTGGGGTCCCCCATGCAGTGAAATATGGACATGGGTTAAATGCTCATGTGACTAGGGGGGCAGGAATAGGTCATACTTACCTTATGTTTCACTCCCACAGGCTTCTTTCTCCTCATTCAATGCTGCTTCACTTCACTGCCCGGCCAGTTGCAGCTCTATGATGTGATCATGCAGAGAGAATGGAATATTTGTACTTCCCCCCCCCCCCCCCCCTAGCTAAACAAGCATTTATCCATGTAGTGCATGGGGGACCCTGCATGGGTACATTTAACAGCAGCCTGGAGTTGGGCTTTAACTCTGAAAGCCCCTTTCTTTCCCTTTATGCTACTAGACATCCTTTACATACCTCAGATTAGCAGATCACCTGGACTTGGAGTCATGGTCTATGTTGTCCTCCTTCAAGCCGGTTAGGAAATGTACAGCTGTATCTTCATAGGCTGCTTTAGTTGTTTTCATGCAGAAGACAGCCAGAGTTTCATTTCATTTTGTTCATGAGACAGGAATCTTATTTCTCATGTTCTAGTTTGTATAGCCATACAGTATTATACTTTTTAAACTCTAATTTATATATAAAAGTGCAGAAAACTTTTGAAGACCTCTCATTTAATGACCTATATAATGACCTATGGAGTGCGTAAATATATATGAATGGAAACCCTGAAACAATATACAGCATGTGGATCCTGTAATTGCAAAAAGGGAAAGGGACCTGTCTGGGTTCAATAAGCAGGGGTCTGCTTCTAGTCAGCAAAATGTAACTTATAGAGTCTATACAGTAAGCCAACAAAACACTGCTTTTAAGGCCTCTTGCACACAGCAATTAAAGAATATGAAAACCCAACATTTCCTATTCCTGATATGTGCCTGCTGTACCATGTACTTGTATAAAAAATATCCAGTCCCTCTGCTTTCCTATTAAAAACTGACCACACTAGGCAGGAGAGCACAGCATGGTCAGTTCTCTAGCTGTGCTGGGAACTCAGCCTGCTCTCCTTCAATGATCAGACTTATCCTGGCACGCTGCCCCCTGCACAGCCACTCACTGGGAAGATCAGTGTGCTGCTGTTTCTCCTCCTACCCCAGTAATGCAGCTGAGAACAGAGAGAATGTGATCACTTATTAAAAAAAAGATGGGGGGAGATATTTATAATGCTTTTTTTATGTGCACAAATGTTTTGCCTTTCATTTCTACTTTAAGAACAGGTTTACCTTTAGGAACGTGTTCCATCGGGTGGGACATGTAGCTTGTTCCCACTGCTGCAGCTTCTCCCTATTCGCAGCCAGGGGCAGACCGACCATTTGGAAACTCGGGCGCTGCCCGAGGGCCCAGGGTCAGTAGGGGGCTCCATGAGATGTCCCTGGTACCTCTTTCATAGGCATTTGAGTTTGGGCAAGGACACAGGGCCCCATGATACCCTATTGCCCAGGGGGCCCTATTTGTCAGTTTGCCCCTGTTCCTCTCTAGTGACAGCGAACCAGGGATCTTCTCCCTGAACTTGCTGTCACAGATTTAAAAAAAAAAAAAAAAAACATGGCCGTGTGTGGATCTGTTCTGTGAATGCGAGTGATGGAATTCTGTGAATGGGAGAACTACAAGTACCGATAGTCTTTGTGGCTGTCAGCTTGTAGTTCTCAATGAAGTACCAGGGCGCTGTTGAGTGATTAGGCAGTTCATTGTTCATCCTGTCATTGTGTAAATGCCTGTATGTATGAAGTAAGAGCAGACAGCTTTTTTTTTTTTTTACAAAGGTGATCTTATCCTTTAAACTGAATGGGTTGTTTTACAAGGTGAGGGTTTACAAATCACTTTATGTACAGCATATGGGCATACAGTGTAAAATACATATTTTGTTGTGGTGCTCAAGAGCCACAGCTGCAGCGATTTTTGCCTACAGGAATGCATTACAAAACCTGCCATGTGCGTAGCTGCCGGCACACGCATGTACTCACACACACGTATGGATGTATTTTTCCACACTTAAAATGTAATTTTTGAAAATCCTGACTATATGCATGTGTGAATAGATGCTGGTGCTAGCAGTTACTTGTGCCATGCTATTTTTTATATAATAAATAATCTAGAATCTCTGTGTGATTTCCTATGATCAGACATGTCAGCCAATCTAACAGCTTATGTTTTTTTTGCTTTCCACAGTGCAGTGCTTCTAAATCCTACAACACAGCTACTAATGAAGTCAAGATAGGCCTAAACTTGGCAGGGACGGCATAATAATTATCACATACATATGTACAGAAATGTTTTGTTTTGATATTATCACATGACATAGTCTTTTAGTGCCCGATCACACCGGTCGATTTCAAATCAGGAGTGCTTTGAAAGTTTGTGGCGACCCATACAGGTCTTTCATCAAAACATCACAAAGTCAAGCAAAAACACAGGACCACTGACCAGAGGGAAGAAGCAGAACACAGAGTAGTATAGTCATCTCATATGTAGCTGGAGTGTTGGAAAAGCTCAGAAGAATCCTTAACAAACATCACAGCCCTGTGTCCTAATGATCCCTTCTTCAGGACTTGATCAGTAGATATTAAAACCACAATGAGCACAGTTGTGCATTATGCTACCACACACTTAGTAAACTACTTACCTCTAACCCCTGAATGGGCACTCTTTGGCCTAATCAGCATCCCAGGTGTTAAAATCTCAAGAGGATGTAAACAACTTCTAATTGTCATATCCCCTGTAGCATGGAAAAAAAAAAACATTTACATAAGTGGATCTACCCAGAACCCCCCCCCATTTCTTTGTTTATAGACTTTGTAGACAAACTCTCCTATGTTTTCCATATGGAATGGGTGGAGGCCTCCTTACATAGGGAGTCACAGGTCCAAAAATTCTTTGATATCTGGGAATCTTTCATTCAAACCTTGCCTACAGATACCCAAGAATCGATGGTACAATGTTTTCAATATATGCAATGGTTTCAAACCAGACTGTTAACCAATGACCCTCCAACTGATATCGTACCCTCCAAGTAAAATTAAAATATATTTTACGCTTTAACAGTTAAGTCTCTCCTCCTTCCATCATCTGCTAGTTGTTGGACTGTCCGCCATCCATCTTTTTGTTTCTTAATGTCCATCCTTCCACCCAGCACTGATACCTGGTTCTCAAACTATACTGACAAACTGTATGCTTTCAATTTTGTATTGTTCTGCTGGACAAATGTTGTGGCTAATTTCATTTCTATTTACTGGTTTCTCACATCAAAAAATAACGTTAAAAAAAACACACGATGAGATGCAATAGAAGACCTATGTTAGGGATTGATGAAGACTATCATCTGTTAACGGCACTAGGTGCTAAGGTTAAAATAAAAAATGCTGTGGATAAAGTGATAATTCACCACAGTTGAGGGCATGTATACATATGGAAACAATATTAAAAGGCAACCTCATAAAAAACATAGTAAAATATAATGACAACATAAAACAATGTAGGATCGGACAGAACATTCTGAAACATAATAAAACCCCAATAAGAGTAAGAGGATTGTAAAACTTTATAAAACCCCAAAGATATCACTATCCTAGAGACGTACAGTACATTGCTACTGATGGGGCAAGATTGCTAAGAAACATCCATTAGGACCCTCTCCACCAAAAAATGTAAAACAACTGTAGAATGATTATATAAGAAGTACATAATATATGCATGGACCAAATTTATAGAATGAATAAAAATAAGGTTCATACCAAAATTAAGATAGAAATGGTGTTGCTAGATATGAAGAATAAAACAATCTGTTGATAGTATACAACAATAAACAGGTAGAAAACACATAAAATAAAGTGAACAAAACAATATCCTTATTTTCCAAAATCATCCATACACATCCAGTACACAAAGCGGTAGTAAACCGCAGCAAAAAAAAAAAAAAAAAAAATCGGGCCCTGGGCAGATTAAGTCATAATGTGCTAGTATGCACCACATACTAGCACATTATGACAGACTTACCTGAAAATGAAGCCCTCCAGCGACGTGCTGTCACAGCTGTAGGTGTCTCCATCTTCACCCGGTCTTCCTCTGGGTTCGCGGGCTTCGGCAATATGAATGGCTGAGCCGCGATGTTGTCACTCCCGCACATACGCATTACAGCGTCACTCTTTACAGCACAGGGCTCTGAAGGAACGGCATGGGTATGTAGGACGATGGAAGACAAATGTAGTCACTCTTTACCAGGAAGTCAGATTACAGCAACAAAATAAAAAGGAATTTGGAGAGTTGAGTGCCACTTTAAATCAAGAATATCTATGAATATAAACAGTGTATAAATATATTGTTTTTTTGGATCCGTAGAAGGATCCAAAAAACTGAGATTGCTATAGTGTCTGATTCAAAAAAATGAATAGCCTAGAATGGGTGTCGGCAACCCGCGGCTCCGGAGCCGCATGCGGCTCTTTTTCACCTTTCCTGCGGCTCCGGAGCACACTGCCCACCAGGTGACAGGCAATAGGGTCGGCAAGCCGCGGCTCTTTTAATGCAGCTCTTCTGTGTGCCGGGCACTCGCTGGCAAACATTGGCTGTCAGGAAGTAGGCGGGGCAGCGTGACGAACTCCTCTCCTCTCACAGTCCGCCCTGAAGACCAGAACGGCGCGGGAACACAGCGAGAGGAACGCGCGGAGCAAAGGTAAGTGAATTGACACAATATGGGGAATGAATTACTATAGGGGGGATTAATTACTATATGGGGGATGAATTACTATGGGGGATGAATTACTATATGGGGGATGAATTACTATGGGGGATGAATTACTATATGGGGGATGAATTACTATGGGGGATGAATTACTATGGGGGATGAATTACTATATGGGGGATGAATTACTATGGGGGATGAATTACTATATGGGGGATGAATTACTATGGGGGATGAATTACTATATGGGGGATGAATTACTATGGGGGATGAATTACTATATGGGGGATGAATTACTATGGGGGATGAATTACTAGATGGGGGATGAATTATTATAGGGGGGATGAATTACTATAGGGGGGATGAATTACTATAGGGGGGATGAATTACTATATGGGGGATGAATTACTATGGGGGATGAATTAATATAGGGGGGATGAATTACTATATGGGGGATGAATTACTATGGGGGATGAATTACTATATGGGGGATGAATTACTATGGGGGATGAATTACTATCGGGGGGATGAATTACTATGGGGGATGAATTACTATATGGGGGATGAATTACTATGGGGGATGAATTACTATCAGGGGGATGAATTACTATGGGGGATGAATACTATGGGGGATGAATTACTATATGGGGGGATGAATTACTATATGGGGGATGTATTTTCAGTTTTAAAAAATGTTTCTCTCAAAATAAATTTCAATCGTGGTTTTGGCGAGATTTGGCTCAGTTGAAAAAAAGGTTGCCCACCACTGACCTAAGGCTATGATTGTGATTATGACGATACACTGTGGCCCTGATTAACCCTTTGCTTACTGGGCCCTTAAACCCCCTTCATGACCAGAGTGCTTTTTGCAATATATGCAGTGTCGGATTTGTTTTAAATGTTGCAATGGTTTTTGCGGCTCCCAGTCTTTTTTTCCCTCTCGGAAACGGGTCCAAGTGGCTCTTTATGTCTTAAAGGTTGCAGACCCCTGGCCTAGAAGGTGTAAATGTGTAAATAATGAGAATGCCACTAGATGGAGACAGAGTACTGAAACCTTAAAGCGGAGGTTCAGTCAAAATAAAAAAAAATAAGTCAGCAGCTACAAAAACTATAGTTGTTGACTTATAAAAAACAGACACTTACCTGTCCCTCGATCCTGCGGTGCCCTCACTCTGATTGCGTTCAGCGGCCATCCTGTGTCCCTGGCCCCAGCATCTTCACACAGCCAGATGTCCACTGTGCAAACGTGAGTGGCGCTGCACTTTGTGAATGGTCCTGTAGTCTTCTGGGATCTGTCACGTGTCCCAGAAGACTACGGGGAGGGAGGGGGGGGGGATAACTTCTGCTTCTGATCGCCTAGGCCAGGGGTCTCCAAACTTTTCAAACAAAGGACCAGTATGCTGCCCTTCAGACTTTAGGAGGGCCGGATTAGGGCCATTGAGAATAAAAAATGTCTTGACCTGCGCATCAATGAGAGTAAACATGGCTTTAAGGTTGTTAGTGAGTAGGAGGAGGAGTAGTACCCCACCATTGGTATTAGTGGTAAGAATAGTACACCGTCATTGGTTTCATAAGAAGAAGTACTGCCCTATTGTTGCTCTCAGTGGGAGGAATAGTGCCCCAAGGGCCAGATAAAGGGTAGCAAAGGGCCACTCCGGCCCTCGGGACGCAGTTTGTAGACCCTTTGGTCTAGGTGATTGCAGTGGAAGTGGGAGCAGATACCTGTCAAATTTGAGTACCCCCCGCCCCCCATGCTCCCCAAAGGTGCCAAACCTTAACCACCTCCCGCCCGCCATATAGTAATATGACGGGCGCAAGGTGGTCCTCCCATTCTCACCGCGCATGCGTGGCTCAGGGAGCGCGCAGCGCGGTGATCGGCGGTGTGCTGTGTCTCTTGAACACAACGGATCACCAATCCACGGAAAGAGCCGAATCACAGCTGATCACATGTAAACAGGGAAATGCTAGTTATCGGCATTTCTCTCCTCTCGAGCTGTCACGCTGACAGCTCGTGAGGAGAGGGGAGCCGATAATCGGCATTCCACGGAGGGGACATGTACACTGATCATCAGAGCACTGATGATCAGTGTGCCCTGATGATCAGTGTAGCCCCAGCAGTTCCACCTGTCAATGTTCATCAGTGCCAGCGCCCATCAGTGCCACATCAATGCCACATATCAGTGCCTACCAGTGCACATCAATGCCACACATCCGTGCCCATCTGAGCTGCCTTTCAGTGTCACCCATCAATGCCACCTATCCATGCCAATCAGTGCTGCCAATCAGTGCCACCTATCAGTGCCAGTCAGTGCCGCCTATCAGTGCCGCCTATCAGTGCCTGTCAGTGCTGCCTATCAGTGCCAGTCAGTGCCACCTAACAGTGCCAGTCAGTGCCGCCTATCAGTGCCAAATATCAGTGCTGCCTTTCAGAGCCCATCAGTGATGGCTGTCAATGCCCATCAGTGCCACCTACCAGTGCCTCCTCATCAGTGCCCATCAGTGCTACCTATCAGTGTCCACCAGTGCAGCCTATCAGTGCCCATCACTGCAGCCTCATTAGCCCACATCAGTGAAGGAGAAAAATCACTTATTTACAAAATTTTATATCAAAAACTAAGAAAAAACATTTTTTTTTCACAATTTTCAGTGGTTTTTGGTTTGTTTAAGAAAAAATAAAAAACCTAGAGTTGATTAAATACCACCAAAATAAAGCTCTATCTGTCACAAAAAAAACGCTAAAAATGTCATATGGGTACAGTGTTGCATGACCGCGCAATTGTCATTCAAAGTGCAACAGCACTGAGAGCTGGAAATTGGCCTGGGCAGGAAGGGGGTATAAATGCCCTGTAGGCTAGTGGTTAATAGGGAGTGACGGACAAAGCTTTAAAAACGGAACTATGAACACAGTTGATCACATGATGAGGTAAAAGGTCAATCACAGCAGCCTTTTACCACGTGATCAGCTGTGTCCAAAGACACAGAAGATCACGGAAATACAGTTACCGGTAATTGGAAGCACTTTCCTTACTCTGTCACAGCATGAGGAAAGTACTGCTGATAACTGGCAAATGTGGCAGAACAGATCAGCACTGATGATCAGGGCCCTGATGATCAGTGCCACCCACCAGTGCCCAGCAGTGCCACTCACCAGTGCCCAGCAGTGTCCCCCATTAGTGCTGTACAAGAAGTTGTGCCCATCAGTGGTCAGCAGTGGCACCCATGGGTGTCCATCAGTGCTGTCCCATCAGTGTCGCCCATCAGTGCCGCCTATCAGTGCCCCCTATCAGTGACCATCATTGCTGCATATCAGTGCAGCAGCATCAGTGCCTCCTCATCAATGCCCACCAGTGCCGCCTCATCAGTGTCACCTCATCAGTGCAGCCTATCAGTGCCCGTCAGTGCTGCCTATCAGTGCTGCCTATCAGTGCAGCCTCATCAACACACATCAGTGAAGGAAAAAAATTACATGTTAGCAAAAGGTTTTATATTTTTTGTTTATAGTCCAAAAAATATAAACACCCCAGTGGTGATTAAATGCCACCAAAAGAAAGCTTTATTTATGTGAAAAAATGATAAAATTTCATACGGGTACAGTGTTGCATGACTGTGAAATTGTCGTTCAAAGTGCAACAGCGCTGAAAGGTGAAAATTTTCCTGGGCAGAAAGGGGGTCAAAGTGTCCAGTAGGCAAGTGGTTAAAGCTGTTCTCCAGGTTTTAGTGAAGTTTAAATAGTTCATTTGGACCAAGCTGGTCTAAACAGACAATTGCCTTCACTACTAGCTGTGTGTGTTGTATAAACTGTATGCAGCCTCAGTGCAGTGTTCACGCAGTGTTGGGGCAGCGGGACAAGAACATCCTGTCTCACTCCAGGAACAAAATTGAACTGGAGTTAGAGAGGAAGTCAGATGATATTTGCATCTCCAACTCAGCCATTCAGAGGAAGCTTTGTATTCATACATAGAATGTAAAGCTCCCTGTGAATGGCGGAGCTCCTGACTTGATTTTGTTCTGACAATGGGACAGGAAGTCCCCAACCTACTGCTGGGACACAGTGCTGTATACTGTATGTACCTAGGGCTTCATACAGTTTATACAGTGCACACAGGCGGCATATCCAGTAGTGAAGATAATAATTTATTTGCACAAGATTGATCCCAACGAACTATTGACATTTAAAGTTTAGCTGCATTCACTGTATCTGGTCTCCCACAGTACACAGTACACAGAATATGGAAATAAAATTATTTTAGTAAAGATAAACTGCTAAATACCTTTTCTCATCAGCAGTATATAACAGTCTTGTGACTTCTATCAGTGTCCAGCAGAGCACTAGTTAAAGCTTGTAGGAGGAGTTTTTCATTCTCCTCTGACTGTCCCATGATGCTGCATAATCACTGATCCTCTGTCTGGACAGTGCTGATAGGTCCTAGGTCCTTGTGCTGATCACATGCACCCTCCCAAAGAAAAGAAAACCTCTCTAGCAATACACACTAAAACTGAGCATGTACAGAGTGACTCCTAGAGCTCTGTACTATCAGCAGATAGATTGGGAACAGTAGAAGAAGGGGAAGATCAGAGAAGGCAGGATCAAACAGTGTTTTTACACAATGTGGAGGACTAACCCCTTAGGTTCCACAGTGAGTATAACAAGTATAACATGCTTTACTGCATATACAGACTGATTTTACTGTTGTGGGTTTAGTAACACTTTAAAATTGGAGATCAGCTTTAATTTCTTCTTAGTACAGAGTTGCTTTAACAGAGCAAGGAAATCTGAATGTAGAATATATTTCACTTCTATTGTTATGAATACATTTAGCTCTTGCAAATGTCTGCTCTTGTTTTGCTCTCCTCTGTATTTACCACTTTGGGACCAACCTTAAACTGGGTACACACTTACAGGGTTTTTTTTTTTTCGTTCAACCAGCGGGTTCGGTTAAATAAAAAAAAAAATGACATATCTCCGCATCAACAACACAACAGATGCTGATACAAGGATCTTACCTGCTGAGACACTGTATTCTGACAGTAGCGACTCCCCCCTTTCCCATCAGAATACACTGATCAGCACACAGTCATTGGCTGCAAGCACTGATCACATGCTCATATTCCAGAATTTTACCATCAACAAAAGCCAGTTGTTAGACCAGCTTCTGTTGAACAGACAGCCGTATACACAGACCAAAAGTCAGCCAGTTCCTGCTGAACCAGCCAATTTTTGGCCTATGTGTACTGAGCTTTAGTGTCCCAAGCCAAATAATAGCACAAGCAGGGCCAAAGCAGAGCAGCAGCAAAGTGAACAAACCCTCTAAAGCAGAGGTCTCCAAACTGTGGCCCAGGGGCCGGATGTGGCCCCTTGCCAGCCTTTAACTGGCCCTTGGGGCACTATTCCTCTAAATTATACAAGGCACTATTCCTCACCAACAATGGTGCACTATTTCTTCCAACTGATACCAAGGATGGGGCAATACTCTTCTTTAACTGACCACCAACCCGGAGGCCATGTTTATTCTCACAGATGCTGGTCCTGGGGCATTTCCTACCCCCACTTACCACAATCCGGCCCCCCTAAAGTCTGAAGTACAATAAACTGGCCCTTTGAATAAAAAGTTTGGAGACCCCTGCTCTAAAGTAAATCTGTCCCATAATAACCAATGAACAGATATGTTTCTGTAATATCATAGCCAGGTATGTTGCCATTGCAATCGTAGCCCTTCCCAAAAATGCCATTCACTAGCTTACATTTACTAGAACATTTGAATCATCTCCAGAGTCAGGAATGCTGGATTTGTGATTTTTATTTCTGTGTGTAAACTGAAATAGGTTCTTTTGTGTGTTAGAAAACCCTTCATGTTTCCTCTTAGATGTAATGCTGATAAAGGAGCGGACAGTCAGTGCCAGGACTAGGTCATAGAGTGGCAAGGACAAAGATGGCAAAGGGGGGAGGCTGATAGAGACACTTTTTTTTTTAGCCATGTGTTCAGCCAGCCATTGTAGGTGGAGAACGTATATTAATTAGGGGTGGGCCAATTCAAATGGGTGTGGCTTTACAAGAGGCACTCTATGCCATGCCCCTTTCCACATCTCTCCCCCCCCCCCCCAGAATCCCTCCTTACCTCTCAGCATGCCTCCATACACCCCACACATCTCTATACAATAACCCCTATACCCCCACAGTACACATCTATACTCCTTTGCACATCACTGCACCCTCGCACACACACCTCTGCACCTCCCAGCATCTTCCATACCCCTCAGCACACCTCCATATCCCCCCCCCCAGCACATCTCCGCACCCCACACACCTCTACACCTCCTAGAATCCTCTTTAAAACCCAGTTTGCCTCCATACGCCCAGAAAAAGCCAATGTACCCCCCCCCCCCACCCCCTCCCCCCCCCCCGCACCCCCCAGTACATCTCTGCACGCTCCACATACCTCTCACACCTCCCAGCATCCTCCATACACCTCAGAACACCTCCATACCCCCCACCCAAAACACCTCCGCACCCCATACACCTCTACACCTGGAATCCTCTGTAAAACCCAGTTTGCCTGCATACGCCCAGCAAGCCATTGTACCCCCCCCCCAGTACATCTTTGCACCCCCCAACCCTCTGCACCCTTCCACACACACCTCTGCACCTCCCAGAATCCTCCATACACCTCAGAACACCTCCATACCCCCCCCCCCCAACACACCTCCGCACCCCATACACCTCTACACCTGGAATCCTCTGTAAAAACCCAGTTTGCCTGCATATGCCCAGCAAGCCATTCTACCCCCCAGTACATCTTTGCACCCATCAAACCCTCTGCACCCTTCCACACATACCTCTGCATCTCCCAGCATCCTCTATATCCCTCCAGCACAGGCTTTTGCACACTCCAACAGGCTTTTGTAACCTCCATCACATCTATGTACTGCACTCTCAGTATCCTCTGTACTCTTGTCCTCCCAGCTCATCTCTGCAACCTTTTTTGAGGAGCTTTGGTCACCCCATGGTCACTCACCGCTTCTGCACACATTAATTGGCAGCTGTAGTGCCTGGCATCTGCCTCTGCCCCTCTGGGCAGCAGTTCACACTAAGCAGTGGAGAGGGTCCTCTGACTTTGGAACACAAGTAAGTCGCTTGGCTTGTGCACCGAAGCCGGAACCTGCTAAGGAGAGAGGCTTCCCCACCCTCCATTGTTGGCCATAGTGGCCAGGGGGCAGATGCCAGGCACTATAGAGCAGTCGATCAGACATGTCCTCCCTATTCCACTGTGTAGTGGACACCACAGAGCTGCTGATCAGATGCCCCTTCCCTGTCCACTGCATAGTGAACTTCTGGCCAGACATGCAGACGGGGATGCTGCCTCCACCGCAGAGCTGCCGATCAATATGTGCAGCACCTAAGTGAGCCCCATGCTCAGTCCGGGACGCGATCTACCTAAACAACATGAAAGAGGTCAAAGATCACCAGGACTCTGCAGACTTTTTTTTTTCTAAAAGAAATTAACTAGCAAGGCCTAACTAAATAGTAAGGATGACACGAGGAAAGCTTAGAAAAACTATAATAAAACCATGTCTCTGTAAAATATATTAGCCGACCTTAAAAGTTAACATCAGTGAGCGACTAGTTTCAGACCTGAATGCAGAGCGATGTATAGAGGTCAGTAATAGGAAGGGCAGAGTACAGCTGTTTGTAGGGCAGAATATAGGGGTCAGTATGGCAGAGAACGGGGTCACTAGAACAGTGGACAGTGTCAGTCAGTAGGACAGAGAATGGGGACAGTTAGTTGGCAGAGTATGGTGGCAATTGGTAGTGCAGAGGATGGTGACAGTTAGTACTGCAAGGATGGAGACAGTAAGGCAGAGCATGGTGACAGTTAGTAAAATGGTGACAGTAAGGCAGGCAGGATGGTGACAGTAAGATAGTGGGTTGGGATGGTACAGTTAGTGCAAAGGATGGTAACAGTTACTAAGGCAAAAGGATGGTGACAGTTACTAAGGCAGAGGATGGTAACAGTAGTAAGCAGAGGATGGTAACAGTTAGTAGTGCAGAGGATGGTAACAGTTACTAAGGAAAAAGATGGTGACAGTTACAAAGGCAGAGGATGGTGACAGTTAGTAAAATGGTGACAGTAAGGCAGTGGATGGTGATGGTTAGTAAGGTAGTGGGTGGTGACAGTAGTGTAAAAGATGGTAACAGTTAGTAGTGCAGAGGATGGTGACAGTAAGGCAGATGGTTGGACTACTAAGGCAGAGGATGGTGACAGTAAGGTAGTGGGTGGTGACAGTAGTGCAGAGGATGGTAACAGTTAGTAGTGCAGAGGATGGTAACAGTTACTAAGGCAAAAGATGGTGACAGTTTGTAGTGCAAAGGATAGTAATGCAGGCCATACATAGTTCAAATTTTGAATGATTTTTCGTCCGAAAATCGGAAAATGTTGTTTGCTCGCTAATCCAATGGTGCCATTAATGATTTCAAAAATCGTCCAACCAAGTCATAAAGTTCACCCCATATAACAGGCAAAACTTTTGTTCCTCACAGGTCACAGCTCATGCGCATATTCTTTTCAGAAAAACGATCCTACGGTTTGACCATCATTGAGTCGAAAATTGGTAGTTTTTCAAGAATTTTCCAACATGCCCGATCACCGAAAAGGGGAGGAACCATGAAAATCGGCCATTGACCACTAACAGAGCGAAGATCTGCCGATTATTCTTAGGTCTGATTTTCGGGCTAAAAATCGGTCGAATTTCGACCGATGCAGGCCTAACAGTAGTGCAGAGGATGGTGACAGTTAGTAGGCAGAGGATGGTGACAGTTAGTAGTGCAGAGGATGGTGACAGTTATTAAGGCAGAGGATGGTGACAGTTAGGCAGAGGATGGTGAATGTTAGTAAAGTAGTGGGTAATGACAGTGGTGCAAATGATGGTAAAAGCAGTGCAGAGGATGGTGACAGTTAGTAAGGCAGAAGATGGTGACAGTTTTGTAGTGCAAAGGATGGTGACAGTTAGTAAGGTAGGCCGGATGGTGATAGTTAAAAGTGAAGAGAATGGTGACAGTAGTGCAAAGGATGGTGACAGTTACTAAGGCAGAGGATGGTGACAGTTAGGCAGGCAGTGGATGGTGACAGTTAGTAGTGCAGAGGATGGTGACAGTTAGTAGTGCAAGGCCAGAGACAGTAAAGCAGAGGATGGTGACAGTTAGTTAAAATGGTGACAGTTAGTAAGGCAGAGGATGGTGACAGTTAGTAAGGTAGTGGGTGGTGACAGTAGTGCAAAGGATGGTAACAGTTAGTAGTGCAGAGAAATGGTGACAGTAAGACAGAGGATGGTGACAGTTACAGAAGGTAGTGGATGGTGACAGTTGATAGTGCAGAGGATGGTGACAGTAGGTAAGGCAGTGGATAGTGACAATTAGTAGTGCAGAGGATGGTGACAGTTAGTAGAGCAAGGCCGGAGACAGTTAGTAAGGCAGAGGATATGTGACAGTTTAGTAAGGTAGTGGGTGGTGACAGTAGTGCAATGGATGGTAACAGTTAGTAGTGCAGAGGATGGTGACAGTTAGTAAGGCAGAGGATGGAGAAAGTTAGTAAGGTAAATGTGGGTGGTGACAGTAGTGCAAAGGATGGTAACAGTTACTAGTGCAGAGGATGATGTCAGTTAGTAAGGTAGTGATGATGGTGACAGTTAGCAGTGCAGAGGACAGTGACAGTTAGTAAGGCAGTGGATAGTGACAGTTTAGTAGTGCAAAGGATGGTGACAGTAAAGGCAGAGGATGGTGACAGTTAGTAATGGTAGTGGATGGTGACAGTTAATAAGGCAGTGGATAGTGACAGTTAGTATTGCAAAGGATGTGTGACAGTAAGGCAGAGGATGGTGACAGTTAGTAAGGTAGTGGGTGGTGACAGTTAGGCAACGGATGGTACCAGTTATTAGTTCAGAGGATGATGATAGTAGAGCAGAGGATGGTGGACAGTAGTTCAGACAATAGTGACAGTTAGTCAGCAGTGGATGGTGACAGTTAGCAGTGCAGAGGACTGGGTCAGTCAGTAGTGCAGTGATATGTATACAGGGGACTTCACAGGAGAGCTTGAAACTTTCCTACATACAGAGAAGGGAACCTCAGGCGACTCTTCTTTCTCCTGGTGTGCTGATCCTGGCCATCACCCTGCTTCTCTCGTCCATCCCATGTGATGTCACACAAAAAGCACCTGGGATGGACGTGATCAGAAGGGACAGCTGGGATCATGTGCAACATACAAGGTAGTTCCTTTCCCTGCGCTGCTCTTCAATGTGGGAGGAGAATCTAGGGGGTCAGCAAAGCAGAATCGCTAATCTACCTGTCACCTGGCTATGAGTGACGGGTAGATCACAATCGACGGGGTTGGCGACCCTGATTTAGAGGGTTTAAAAACAAGTGGTGAGGAGGCAACATATCACCTCTTCCTCACCCACCTGTCAAATGCCTCTGTAAAGCAACCCATGTGTGGATTGCTTTTCAGAGGAGTGGCAGTCATTTTCAGTCAGGGCAGCAGAGGGAGGGAATATAACATTGGCCAGAGGGATGAAAAATTAGATGATTTGAGTTTTAAACAGTCAATAGATTGGCAGGGAAAAAGTAATTTTCCAAAACATGAAGTGACATCCATGGGCTGTCCCTCAAAACCAGAAGTGGCCCCTAATCTTCCTTTTCCTTGATGTGTGAAAACTTTGAGGCGCATACCCCCAAATGGACCCCCCCATTTTTTTTGCACATTTATAACTCATTGCAACCTTCTTTTTACCAAGAAGTGGCCAAAGGGATGAAAAATGAGCTGATTCGAGCTTTAAACAGCAGCCAATAGATTGGCTGGGAAACAGGCATTGTCCAAAGCCAGGAAGTGACATCATGGGGTGTCCGCAAACACCAGAAGTGGCCCTTAATCACCTTTCTCTCCTTGACTTTTTGGGGTTTACACAGCCCTTCTGCATTGGACCTTTTTTCATATTTTTAAGCCCGTTTTGTGCCACTTTGAGAATTTGGTCAAAGATGTTAAAATTTCAAAGCGCACACCCCCAAAACAGACCCCCATTTTTTACACATCTTTATACTCGTTGCAACTTCTTTTTACCAAGGAGTGACCAGCCAGATGAAAAAAATGAGTTGATTTGAGCGGTAAACAGGCAATAGATTGGCTGGGAAACAGGCATTTCCAAAACCGGCAGTGACATCATGGGATGTTCTCAAAGCCAGAAGTGGCCCCTTAATCACCTTTCTTCTTGGCATTTTGGGGTTTTAAAGCTCTGCTGCATCCTTTTTTCATATATTTTCAAGCCCCGTTTGGACACCTTTTCTGCCACTCTGAGAATTTGGTCAAAGGTGTGAAAATTTCGAGGAGCACAACCCCGAAACGGACCCCCCCCCGTTTTTCACACCTTTATACTCATTGCAACTTCTTTTTACAAAAGAGTGACAAAGGGATGAAAAAAATTAGTTGATTCGAGCTTTAAACAGCCAATGGATTGGCTGGGAATCAGGCATTTTCAAAAACCGGAAGTGGCATCATGGGGTGTCCTCAAAACCAGAAGTGGACCTTAATCACCTTTCTCCTTGATTTTTTGGGGTTAAAGCTCTGCTGCTTCCTTCTTTCATATCTTTAAGCCCATTTTGGCACCTATTGTGCCACTCTGTGAATTTGGTCAAAGATGTTAAAAATTTCGAGGAGCACACCGCCAAAATGGACCCCCCCCATTTTTTTTGCACATTTATACTCATTGCAAACTTCTTTTTACCCAAGAAGTGGCCAAAGGGATGAAAAAATGAGTTGATTCGAGCTTTAAAACAGCCAATAGATTGGGCTGGGAAACAGGCATTTTCCAAAGCCAGAAGTGACATCATGGGGTGTCCCTCAATACCAGAAGTGGCCCTTAATCACCTTTCTCTTTGGCTTTTTTGGACTTTTAAAGCTCTGCTGCATCCTTTTTCATATTTTTTAATAAGCCTGTTTGGACACCTTTTGTGCCACTTTGAGAATTGTGGCCACTCTGAGAATTTGGTTTCAAAGGTGTGACAAACGTTGAGAACATCCCAAAAACGGACCCCCCTATTTTTTTTGCTCCTTTATGCTCATTGCGACTTTTTTACCAAGGAGTGACCAGAGGGATGAAAAATGAGTAGATTTGAGTGTTAAAACAGCCAATAGATTGGCTGGGAAAAAGGCATTTTCCATAAACGGACGGTGACATCATAGGCAGTCCTCAAATCGGCTTTGGTCGTAAGTGGCCCTTAATCACCTTTCTTCTTGGCATTTCGGGGTTTACAGCCCTTCTGCATCCTTTTTTCATATTTTAAGCCCGTTTTGAAAACACCTTTTGTGCCACTTTGAGAATTTGGTCAAAGATGTTAAAAATTTCAAAGCGCACACCCCTAAAACAGACCCCCTATTTTTTTAACGCCACCTTTATACTCGTTTGAAACTTCTTTTTACCAAGGAGTGACCAGAGGGATAAAAATGAGTTGATTTAAGTTTTTAAACAGCCAATAGATTGGGCCTGGGAAAACAGGCTTTTTCCAAAAAATCGGAGAAGTGACATCATGGGCTGTCCCCCAAAACCAGAAGTGGCCCTTAATCACCTTTATCCTTTGACATTTGGGGGGTTTAAAGCTCTGCTACATTTTTTTTTCATTATTTTAAGGCTGTTTGGACACCTTTTGTGCCTTTCTGATAAATTGGTCAAAGGTGTGAAATTTTTGAGAACACCCCAAAAACGGACCCCGTATTTTTTTCACTCTTTTATGCTCATTGCTACTTCTTTTTACCAAGGAGTGACCAGAGGGATGAAAAATGAGTAGATTTGAGTGTTAAACAGCCAATAGATTGGCTGGGGGAAAAAGGCATTTTCCATAAACGGAGGGTGACATCATAGCAGTTCCTAAAAATCAGGAAGTTGGCCCTTAATCACTTTTATCACCTTGACTATTTGGGAGTTTTAAAGCTCCGCTGCATTCCTAAAATTTTTCATATTTTTAAGCCCGTTTGGGACACTCAGTTTATGCAATTTTAAAGCTCATATCAACTCATTTTTCATCCCTCTAGCCACTCCTGGTTAAAAAAGTTGCAATGAACATAAAGGTGCAAAAAAAAAGGGGGGGTGCATTTTTGCAGGTGTGCTACTTGAAACTTCACACCTATCAAATGACACAAATTCTCATAGTGGCAAAAAAGGTGGTCCAAAAGGTGTTAAATATATGGGAACAAAGGATGCTGCAGAGTCATTAATCCTTTAAAAAAGCCAAAGAGAAAAGATGGATTAACCTCCTCCCGGCCCACCATATAGTCCAATGACGGAATGCAAGGCGGCGTTCTCTTCATTCTGAGAGGACGTTAATAGATGATGTCTCCATTTCTCACCGCGCATGTGCGGCTCGGGAGCGTGCAGATCGGCGGTGTTGCTGTGTCCCTTGGTCCACAGACGATCACGATTCATGGAAAGAGCCAAAGTGTCAGTCGGTCATGTGATCAGCTGTGTCCAATCACAGCTGATCTCATGGTAAACAGGGAAATGCCGGTTATTGCATTTCTCTCCTCAAAAAGCGGTCACCCTGACAGCTCTTGAAAAGGAGGAAGAGCCAAGTAATCGGCATTCCTCGGAGCGGGGACCATGTCACTACCATGATCATCAGTGTGAAATGATGATCACTGTTGTCTGATGATCAGTTGTTAGCCCATCCAAGCTGAGCACCAACTAGTCAGTGTCCATCATTGCAAGCTGAACAGTGCTAATCAACTGGTTAAATTGCCAGTGTCCATACAGTGTCACATCAAATGACCACATATCTGTGCCTACTAGTGCATATCTTATGACACATCTATCAGTGGCTCCCATCCTGAGGCTGCATCTTTCTTGTGTGCACACCTGTCTCAGTGCCAGTCTGATGCCACCTAATACAAATTTTTGCAATGCCAGTGCTACCTATCAGTGCTGCAAATCAGTGCTACTATCTGTTGACTAGCTTCCAAAGCTGCCATTTATGAGTGTGCATCAGTGGTACGCTATCCAGCTGCCCGTCTGTGGCGCCTTGTCAATGCCAAGTTCATGTGCCACCTACCAGTATCTCATCATGTGCAGCCTATCAACTGCCCTGACACTTGCAGCCTGAATCTAGCGCACTTCATTGACAGGAGGAGTTATATCACTTATTTTCACAATGTTTGTTATACACAAAAACTAAGAATAAAAAACTTTTTTTTTTCTATAAAAATTTTTTCAGTTCGGGTTTGTGGCTTGTTAAGATAAAAAAATTTACAAAAAAACCAGAGAGTTGTGATTATATACCTACCCATAAATAAAGGTCTCATATTGTCAAATAATAAACAATATAAATAAAATTTAATCATGGGTACACAGTGTTGACCTTGACCCCCGCAATGCCAATTCAAAATGTGACAGCGCTGAAAGCCTGGAAATTGGGCTGGGCAGGAAGGGTGGTATAAGTGACCTGTAGGCATGTGGTTAAGGCCATTCTGGTTTTGAGGGGACAGCCCATGTTGTCACTTCCAGTATTGGAAAATGCCTGTTTCCCAGCCAATCTATTGGTTTTTTAATGCTCATATCAACTCATTTTTCATCCTCTTGTACTCCTTGATAAAAAGAAGTTTGCAGGGTATAAAGGGGGAA
>CATNWA010003388.1:0-19163 GCA_951230385.1 Staurois parvus | reverse complement strand
TGTGGGTGAGATCATCAAGAGAACAGGTAAGGCAACTGGGCCACATAGTGACCATCCACCCATAGATATCCTGGCCGTACTGCATGGGGAGTCTGTCCCCTCTCCATCCACCCATAGATATCCATGGCCGTACTGCATGGAGTCTGTCCTCTCCATCCACCCATAGATATCCTGGCCGTACTGCATGGAGTCTGTCCTCTCCATCCACCCATAGATATCCTGGCTGTACTGCATGGATGTCTGTCCTCTCATCCACCCATAGATATCCTGGCCATACTGCATGGAGTCTGTCCTCTCCATCCACCCATAGATATCCTGGCTGTACTGCATGGAGTCTGTCCTCTCCATCCACACCATAGATATCCTGGCTTTAGTACTGCATGGAGTCTGTCCTCTCCATCCACCCATATATATCCTGGCCGTAACTGCATGGAGTCTGTCCTCTTCCATCCACCCATAGATAATCCTGGCTGTACTGCATGGAGTCTGTCCTCTCCATCCACCCATAGATATCCTGGCCGTACTCCATGGAGTTCCTGTCCTGTCCATCCACCCCAGAATCCCGGCCGTACTGCACTGCCCTGGAGGCTGTCCTCTCCATTCATCCACCCATAAGATATCCCGCCGTACTGCATGGAGTCTGTCCTCTCCCATCCACCCATAGATATCCTGGCCGTAGTGCATGGAGTCTGTCCTCTCCATCCACCAATACATATCCTGGCCGTAGTGCATGGAGTCTGTCCTCTCCATCCACCCATAGATATATCCTGGCTGTACTGCATGGAGTCTGTCCTCATCCATCACCCATAGATATCCTGGCCGTACTCCATGGAGTCTGTCCTGTCCATCCACCCATAGATATCCTGGCCGTACTGCATGGAGTCTGTCCTCTCCATCCACCCATAGATATCCTGGCCGTACTGCATGGAGTCTGTCCTCTCCATCCACCCATAGATATCCCGGCCGTACTGCATGGAGTCTGTCCTGTCCATCCACCCATAGATATCCCGGCCGTACTGCATGGAGTCTGTCCTGTCCATCCACCCATAGATATCCCGGCCGTACTGCATGGAGTCTGTCTCTCCATCTACCCATAGATATCCCGGCCGTACTGCATGGAGTCTGTCCTGTCCATCTACCCATAGATATCCCCAGGCCGTACTGCATGGAGTCTGTCCTGTCCATCCACCCATAGATATCCCGGCCGTACTGCATGGAGTCTGTCCTCTCCATCCACCCATAGATTCCCATCCCGGCCGTACTGCATGGAGTCTGTCCTCTCCATCCACCCATAGATATCCCGGCCGTACTGCATGGAGTCTGTCCTGTCCATCCACCCATAGATATCCCGGCCGTACTGCATGGAGGCTGTCCTCTCCATCCACCCATAGATATCCCGGGCCGTACTGCATGGAGTCTGTCCTGTCCATCCACCCATAGATATCCTGGCCGTACTGCATGGAGTCTGTCCTCTCCATCCACCCATAGATATCCTGGCTGTAGTGCATGGAGTCTGTCCTGTCCATCCACCCATAGATATCCTGGCCGTACTGCATGGAGTCTGTCCTGTCCATCCACCCATAGATATCCTGGCCGTACTGCATGGAGTCTGTCCTGTCCATCCACCCATAGATATCCTGGCCGTACTGCATGGAGTCTGTCCTGTCCATCCACCCATAGATATCCTGGCCGTACTGCATGGAGTCTGTCCCCCCCCCCCCCCCCCAATCCATGTGTAGAGAATGTTGGGATTGCTGACCCCGGAGCGCCCCTTCCTCTCCTCACAGGAATTCCCACTCTGGGGAAGAATGTTGTTGTAGCCGGAAGATCAAGAATGTTGGGATGCCGATCGCCATGTTACTGCACACAGACGGCCGCCACGAGCGCCCCGGAGGTGAGTCACGTCATGCCTAGGATGAGGTTGTATGACTGGCGTGTTGTATGACTGGCGGTATATCTCCGCGGTACGGCCGGCGTGTTGTGTGGCTGGCGGTATACCTCCGCGGTACGGCCGGCGTGTTGTGTGGCTGGCGGTTCGGCTGAACACGGCAGCACTCTAACTCCTCTGTATGTCTCGTATTTCAGGCGACGCCACCGTCACCATCTCCCACAGATACACCCCCAAGGAACAGCTGAAGATGCACACAAGGCTGGCAGATATCGTTGTGGCGGCTGCAGGTAGGTGGTCAGAAGATTCGTTCTGAACGATGAAACCGTGGGCCGCGGTCTGGCGCTCGGACCCTCCCAGGCGGGGCCGCGGTCTGGCGCTCGGACCCTCCCAGGCGGGCCGCGGTCTGGCGCTCGGACCCTCCGAGGCGGGCCGCGGTCGGGGGCTCGGGCCCTCCGAGGCGGGCCGCGGTCGGGGGCTCGGACCCTCCCAGGCGGGCCGCCCTCGTGGCTGAAGGTGAATCTGAGGACAATTGTACAGTGTGTGGCCAGTCTGGGGGGGACATCGGTAGGATTGGAAACACTCGGATCACTTTGGGGGGATTTTACTTCTAGGATCGCATTCACACGCAGATTAGTGGGTCCCTCCTGTCTGTCGGTAATGGAGGTCTGCCGCCACACATCCCCTCCCCCCCCAGGGCGAGATGTCGCCAGTCAGATGCATTGTGGGATTGAACTGTCCTGATGGTAATTGTCGCCTTGGCAGGAATCCCCAACCTCATCACCGCCGATATGATCAAAGAAGGCGCCGCGGTGATCGATGTCGGGATTAACCGAGTCCAGGATCCCATCACCGGGAAACCCAAACTGGTCGGAGACGTCGACTTCGAAGGTGAGCGATCGAACTTCTCACCATGGTGGGGGCTGCAGGGAACACAACGCGGGGAATCTCTACCACGAAGACCCTCCTGGGAAATATGCTCTTGGGGTGGGGGGTTGTTGGGGTCTGTAGGGGTGGATGGGGGGAAAAGGGGAGGTGTCTATAGAGAGGGAGTGGGTGTGGGCTGTAGAGGGGGGTTGGGGGGTGTCAAGGGGGGAGGTGGGCTGTAGAGGGGGGTTGGGGGGGGGTGGTGGGCTGTAGAGGGGGGTTGGGGGATCTGTGGAGGGGTGTCTGTAGAGGGGGTGGGTGTGGGCTGTAGAGGGGGGATGGGGGTGTCTGTAGAGGGGGTGGGTGTGGGCTGTAGAGGGGGGATGGGGGTGTCTGTAGAGGGGGTGGGTGTGGGCTGTAGAGGGGGGATGGGGGTGTCTGTAGAGGGGGTGGGTGTGGGCTGTAGAGGGGGGATGGGGGTGTCTGTAGAGGGGGTGGGTGTGGGCTGTAGAGGGGGGATGGGGGTGTCTGTAGAGGGGGTGGGTGTGGGCTGTAGAGGGGGGGGGGTTGGGGGTGTCTGTAGAGGGGGTGGGTGTGGGCTGTAGAGGGGGGGGTTGGGGGTGTCTGTAGAGGGGGTGGGTGTGGGCTGTAGAGGGGGTTTGGGGGATCTGTGGGGGGGTGTCTGTAGAGGGGGTGGGTGTGGGCTGTAGAGGGGGGTTGGGGGATCTGTGGGGGGGGTGTGTCTGTAGAGGGAGTGGGCTGTAGAGGGGGGTTGGGGGTGTCTGTAGAGGGGGGTGGGTGTGGGCTGTAGAGGGGGGTTGGGGGTGTCTGTAGAGGGGGGTTGGGGGTGTCTGTAGAGGGGGGTTGGGGGTGTCTGTAGAGGGGGGATGGGGGTGTCTGTAGAGGGGGGTTGGGGGTGTCTGTAGAGGGTGTGGGTGTGGGCTGTAGAGGGGGGTTGGGGGATCTGTGGGGGGGGGGGGGGGGGTGTAGAGGGAGTGGGCTGTAGATGGGGGGGGGGGGTGTCTGTAGAGGGGGTGGGTGTGGGCTGTAGATGGGGGTTGGGGGTGTCTGTAGAGGGGGTGGGTGTGGGCTGTAGAGGGGGGTTGGGGGTGTCTGTAGAGGGGGGTTGGGGTGTCTGTAGAGGGTGTGGGTGTGGGCTGTAGGGGGGGGTCTGTAGAGGGGGTGGGTGTGGGCTGTAGAGGGGGGTTGGGGGATCTGTGGGGGGGTGTCTGTAGAGGGTGTGGGCGTGGGCTTTAGAGGGGGTTTGGGGGATCTGCGGGGGGGTTGTCTGTAGAGGGGGTGGGTGTGGGCTGCAGAGGGGGGATGGGGGTGTCTGTAGAGGGGGGTTGGGGGTGTCTGTAGAGGGGGTGGGTGTGGGCTGTAGAGGGGGTTTTGGGGGATCTGCGGGGGGGTTGTCTGTAGAGGGGGGGGTTGGGGGGTGTCTGTAGAGGGGGGTTGGGGGTGTCTGTAGAGGGTGTGGGGCTGTAGAGGGGGGTTGGGGATCTGTGGGGGGGGGCAGGAATATGAATAATCTGAAGCCTGACTCAGGATAGCGGTTCTCTGCAGCCGGTCCGGAGTCCCCATTTGTCAGTCCTGATGGGTCTGGTGGCTCGGGTCCGACCCTCTCCTGGGGGGGATCCCCAGCGACACACTGCGGCGCAGTAGTCTGCTCCATCCATCATTTGTTTCCTCTCTCCAGGAGTGAAGAAGAAAGCCGCCTACATCACCCCGGTCCCCGGAGGGGTGGGCCCCATGACAGTCGCAATGCTGATGAAGAACACGATTATCGCTGCAAAGAAGCTGCTGAAACCCGCAGAGCATCAGGTGCTCCCGAATCTGCAGGCCGTCTCCATCTAGGGCCACGAACATTCCAATCCACTCCAACAGGCCGACGATGAAATGCAATATTTGTATTTATTTTAGTGAAGCCGTAGGCTTCCCCGGGGGAGAGATTTGTGGGGGGAGGGGCCGTGTGCTCCCGTGGTGCTCCCCCCACGATGCTGACCTCATACAAATGGCTGATACCAAAGGTGACCCGGCTCTGTCATTACATCCATGATGTAGGGGGCGGGGCTCTGTAGCCAGCAGCCCACCACGGACCGGCGTGATCACAGCGCTCCATCAGGGACTTCAGGCAGCGGGGTGCTGCAGGATCGGACTTTGTAGAAGAATTCACCTGACACCAACTCTTCGTAGACAAGAGGGGGGGTTGGCTGTCTTGGTGTAGATCACCAAAGGGGGAGTCCGTTCATTGAGCACCAGAGATGAGCAATGGTCTTCCCAGTGAATTCGGAGCGTGCACTCTTGGTTGTATAGAACCAAATAATCATTGTAATTGATGAGTATTGATCCTCCTCCAGCCTGGAGATCTGATTTCCATGACCCCACCACTGGGGGGGGGGGGGGGGCGCAGCCATTTCCAGTTTAATGGAAACCATTTGTTATTCCCCCCCCTCTTGAGGACAAAGTATGAGAGATGGAGCGGTTGGCTGTGTTCTCTCATTGGTCGGTGTGTGGGGTCGGCTGGGGGGGTTACAATGATACCGCCATGGATTCCGAGTGGAGCTCGGCACTCCAATGAGAGCAGACTGGAGAGCTGGGTGATCATTGGTCACGTGATCGCTCATTTCTTGGGGTACAGCTGGGGGGGGGGGGTAGCATTGTATCGCTGCACTTGTCCTTTACAGTGGAATTTGATGGTGGCACCCCCGTGACTTTGCACCCCGAGTATCCTGCTCCCGGGACCTGTGCTGCGGGGGGGGTGGGGGGGAGGGGCTGACTTTGCTCATCTCTGGTCCTCTCTGGGATTTTAGGACTTTGGTGCAGTTGCTGGACTGCAGGTGAATGTCATGGGGGGGGGGGAGGGGGGGTCCTGATGACGGCAGATGAATCTCCAGCTCCTCCCACTCACAGATCTGGGCTGTTGGGTTTATTTTACGAACTCCTCCGCTCATGTTGTATTTTTATGGTTTTTATGATCCGAGTGTCGAGGATCCGGCCGAGGCGGGGATCCGGGCTGGGAATTGGAGGATCCGGCAGAGGCGGGGATCCGGGCTGGGAATTGGAGGATCCGGCAGAGGCGGGGATCCGGGCTGGGAATTGGAGGATCCGGCAGAGGCGGGGATCCGGGCTGGGAATGGTAGGAATGGTCTGGGGTGTGCCTGACCCGTGTCCTGACCTTTGACCTGAAATAAACTTTCCTCCCACTCCAGGCTGTGTCTGAATTCTTTGGATCAGCAGAATGACGTCTATCCGTACGCATCCCTGTGATGTCATCACTCTTGCGGTCATTGCCGCGGTCTCCTGGGTGCAGCACCTGTCACAGAACAATGAATGCAAGGCGCTCTCTGATTGGACTGGAGGAAAATTGGGATGTCATTGCCCCACCTTTCCACATTGTCCAATCAGAGAACTCTTTGCATTCATTGTGTTCCCAGTGAGCGATCTCCTCCTGTGTGCGCAATGCAGCCGCTTGACACCGGAGCTGGAAGACAGCCGTGATCAGTGTAGAAGGGATCTAATAGTACCTACCCCCTGGACCCTCAAC
Source organism: Staurois parvus (assembly GCA_951230385.1). NCBI lineage: Eukaryota > Metazoa > Chordata > Amphibia > Anura > Ranidae > Staurois > Staurois parvus. Next base: position 12,861 of record CATNWA010003388.1, on the reverse strand, counting down.
TACTACACTCACCCTCCTCCTCCATCCTACGCTCCCTCACTCACATCTTCAATCTCTCCCTCTCTACTGGTGCCTTCCCCTCCCCTCTACTCCGTACTCCTCCCGACCGATGGCCGCTGCTCTGTACTCCTCCCGACCGATGGCCGCTACTCCTCCCGACCGATGGCCGCTACTCCTCAAAAAAAAATTCCACTCTCTTGGCCTCTGAGACTCCGCTCTCTCCTGGTTCTCCTCTTGCATGTTGCAGCGCTCCTTCGGTGTTACCTATAACTCTGCCTCCTCCTCTTCACTCCCTCTTTCTGTAGGGGTCCCTCTATGTTCTGTCCTCGGGCCCCTTCTCTCCTCCATCTACACCTCCTCCCTTGGTCACTTGATAAACTCCCATGGCTTTAATACCATCTCTATGCTGATGACACACAAATCTATCTTTCTACCCCTCACCTCGCCCCTTCAGTCTCCTCCTCGCCTCGCCCCTTCAGTCTCCTCCTCGCCTCGCCCCTTCAGTCTCCTCCTCGCCTCGCCCCTTCAGTCTCCTCCCGCATTACTAACCTACTAAGCGACATATCGGCATGGATGTCACTCCACTTCTTCAAACTCAATCTTTCCATAACAGAGCTCCTAGTATTCCCCCCAGCCCGTGCCCCTCCCCTGACTTCTCTATCAAGACCAATAATACAACCATCAGCCCCTCCCCTCATGCCAGGGTACTAGGTGTAATCCTAGACTCCCATCTGTCCTTTCAGCCCCAAATCCAATCACTGTCCAAATCTTGTAGATTTCACCTCCGCAACACCTCCAAGATACGGCCGTTCCTAACCACGGAAACCACTAAGCAGCCTATTCCCTCCCTTGTTATATCTCGCCTTGACTACTGTAACTCCCTCCTCATTGGCCGACCTCATCACAGGCTATCCCCTCTTCAGTCCATCATGAATGCTGCTGCCAGACTCATCCACCTTACTTACCGTTCTGTATCTGCCATCCCTCACTCTGGCCCAATCCCTCACTGGCCTCCACTCAGTGGCCTCCACCCCCCTCTGCCGATCCCTTCACTCTGGCCTCTACCCCCCTCTGCCGATCCCTTCACTCTGTGGCCTCCACCCCCCTCTGCCGATCCCTTCACTCTGTGGCCTCCACCCCCCTGCCGATCTGCCGATCCCTTCACTCTGTGGCCTCCACCCCCCTCTGCCGATCTCTTCACTCTATGGCCTCCACCCCCCCTCTGCCGATCCCTTCACTCTGTGGCCTCCACCCCCCCTCTGCCGATCCCTTCACTCTGTGGCCTCCACCCCCCCTCTGCCGATCCCTTCACTCTGTGGCCTCCACCCCCCCTCTGCCGATCCCTTCACTCTGTGGCCTCCACCCCCCCTCTGCCGATCCCTTCACTCTGTGGCCTCCACCCCCCCTCTGCCGATCCCTTCACTCTGTGGCCTCCACCCCCCTCTGCCGATCCCTCCACTGGCTTCCTGTTGCCCAACAGATAAAATTCAAAACAACAATAACATATGAAGCCATTTATAACTCCGCCCCAAATTACATCACCGATCTTGTCTCCAAATATCACCCAAACCGTCCTCTCTGCTCCTCACACCACCTCCTGCTCTCTAGCTCCCTTGTCTCCTCCTCCCATACTAGTCTCCAGAGCTTCCCCCATCCTCTGGAACTCCCTACCCCAATCTATCAGACTATCGCCTACTCTGCCCACTTTTAGGCGATCTCTGAAAACTGATCTCTTCAGGGAAGCCTATCCTGCCCTCAGCTAATAATGGAATCTTCTACTCCTCCTACCAGCCCCTCCCCCACAGTCACTACCTTTTGTACCACTAGCCCCTCCCTCCTAGATTGTAAGCTCCTAGGATCAGGGTCTCCTGTATTGTCTCCCTGTGTATTGTAAAGTGCTGAGCAAACTGTTGGCGCCATAAATCCTGAGCAGTAATAGCACATTTCCAGCCTGTATGGATGGGCCAGGTCTGGTGTATATGGTCTCTTCTCCAGGCTGTATATAGTATATACAGGTGATACTCAAACAATGAGAATCTGGTGCATTCATTCATTCATTCATTCATCTCAGTGCAGCAACTTAGAAGGTGAAACTAATATGAGACTCATTCCATGCAAAGCAAGATAGTTCCAGCCGTGATTTGTCATCATTGTGATGATTATGGCTTACAGCTCATGAAAACCCCAAATCCACAATCTCAGAAAATGAGAATATTGTGAAAAGGTGGAATAATCTCGGCTCAAAGTGTCCCACTCTAATCAGCTCATTCAGCCATAACACCTGCAAAGGGTTCCGGAGCCTTTAAATGGTCTCTCAGTCTGGTTCAGTAGGAATCCCAATCATGGGAAAGACTGCTGACCTGACACCATCACTGACACCCTCCATAAGGAGGGAAAGACTGCTGACCTGACACCATCACTGACACCCTCCATAAGGAGGGAAAGCCTCAAAAGGGAATTGCAGAAGAAGTTGGATGTTCCCAAAGTGCTGTATCAAAGCACATTAATAGAAAGTTATGTGGAAGGGAAAAGTGTGGAAGAAAAAGGTGCAAAGCAACAGGGATGTGCAGCCTGGAGAGGATTGTCAGGAAAAGGTGCACAAGCAGCAGGGATGACCGCAGCCTGGAGAGGATTGTCAGGAAAAGGTCATTCAAAAGTGTTGGGGACTTTCACAAGGAGTGGACTGAGGCTGGAGTCAGTGTATCAAGAGCCACCACACACAGGCGGATCCTGGACATGGGATTCAAATGTCGTATTCCTCTTGTCAAGCCGCTCCTGAACAACAAACAACGTCAGAAGCGTCTTACCTGGGCTAAAGAAAAACAGACCTGGTCTGTGCTCAGTGGTCCAAAGTCCTCTTTTCTGATGAGAGCAACTTTTGCATTTCATTTGGAAACCAAGGACCCCGAGTGTGGAGGAAGAATGGAGAGGCCCGAGGACCCCGAGTGTGGAGGAAGAATGGAGAGGCCCGAGGGCCCCGAGTGTGGAGGAAGAATGGAGAGGCCCGAGGGCCCCGAGTGTGGAGGAAGAATGGAGAGGACCCCCCGAGTATGGAGGAGAGGAAGTATGGAGAATGGAGAGGCCCGAGGACCCCGAGTATGGAGGAAGAATGGAGAGGCCCGAGGACCCCGAGTATGGAGGAAGAATGGAGAGGCCCGAGGACCCCCGAGTATGGAGGAAGAATGGAGAGGCCCGAGGACCCCGAGTATGGAGGAAGAATGGAGAGGCCCGAGGACCCCCGAGTATGGAGGAAGAATGGAGAGGCCGAGGACCCCGAGTATGGAGGAAGAATGGAGAGGCACGAGGATCCCGAGTATGGAGGAAGAATGGAGAGGCCCGAGGACCCCGAGTATGGAGGAAGAATGGAGAGGCCCAAGGACCCCGAGTATGGAGGAAGAATGGAGAGGCCCAAGGGCCCCGAGTATGGAGTATGGAGGAAGAATGGAGAGGCCCCGAAGGACCCCCGAGTATGGAGGAAGAATGGAGAGGCCCAAGGACCCCGAGTATGGAGGAAGAATGGAGAGGCCCAAGGGCTCCAAGTGTGGAGGAAGAATGGAGAGGACCCCGAGTATGGAGGAAGAATGGAGAGGCACACACTGCGATGCTTGAAGTCCAGTGTGAAGTTTCCACAGTCTGTGTTGATTTGGGGAGCCATGTCATCTGCTGGTGTTGGCCCTCTGTGCTTCATTAAGTCCAGGGTCACCGCAGCCGTCTACCAGGATATGTTGGAGCACTTCATGCTTCCTTCCACAGACCAGCTTTATGGGGATGATGACTTCATTTTCCAGCAGGACTTGGCTCCGCCCACACTGCCAAAAGCACCAAAACCTGGTTCAATGACCGTGGGATTACTGTGCTTGATTGGCCAGCAAACTGGCCTGACCTGAACCCCATAGAGAATCTATGGGGCATTGCCAAGAGAAAGATGAGAGACATGAGACCGAACAATGCAGAAGAGCTGAAGGCCGCTATTGAAGCATCCTGGTCTTCCATAACACCTCAGCAGTGCCACAGGCTGATAGCTTCCATGCCACGCCGCATTGAGGCAGTAATTGCTGCAAAAGGGGCCCCAACCAAGTACTGAGTACATATGCAGCTTCTACTTCTCAGAGGTCGATATTGTTCTATGTACAATCCGTGTTTTATTGATTGCATGGAATATTCTCATTTTCTGAGATTGTGGATTTGGGGTTTTCATGAGCTGTAAGCCATAATCATCACAATGATGACAAATCACGGCTGGAACTATCTTGCTTTGCATGGAATGAGTCTCATATATTAGTGTCACCTTTTAAGTTGCTGCACTGAAATCAATGAATGAATGAAATGAATGCACCAGAGTCTCATTTCTCCACTTTCACCTGTATGTGTTGTGTATATAATGTGTATATATATATCTCTCCTCTCTCAGCCTGAATCTGGATCTATGGCCGTGGGCTCTCGATTGGCCGCCTTTACATTGTGAATTCTGCGTCATGGTTCCCGGCAGGAGGAGACTTGCGGCACAGATATGACTTGTGGTATACGGCTAGGCTGTGACATCATTTCCTGCTGGGGGAGGTGTGTGGTCACCCGGGGCTGGTCCTCTCCTGGGTTCAGGTTGGAGATATACAATCTATATATTCCGGAGAAGGCCGCGGGCCCCCGAATCTCTGGTACAGGATGGGTGACGCTCCACACCCCCAGACCTCTCTATAACACATAGGGCCCCCCCCATATCGGGGCCCCGGGGAAACAGGAAGTAGAATAGTGAACCTTTTAGCCGCTTACAAGCAGAACCGCAGAGGAAGCAATTACTAATATTATAACTGGGGATCTGTGAAAACTAACCCCTTCAGTACCAGGCACTCCCCTCCCCCACCACCCTGTCCAGGCCAATTGTCAGTTTTCAGGGCTGTCACATTTTGAATGACAATTGTACGGTCATGCAACACTGTACACAAATACATTTTTGGTTTTTTTTTTTTTTTTGCAACAAGTAGAGCTTCCTTCTGGTGGTATTTAATTTCCTGGGGGGGGGAGGGGGGTTAATTATTGCTAAACAAACCAGAAAGACCAAAAATTAAAAAAAAAAAAAAGTTTTTCTTTTTGGTTATAAAGTTTTGTAAATAAGTGATTTTTTTTACTTAATAATAAATAATAAACTTCCTTTACAATCACTTTAAATTTGGGGTGACGATCCATTCTGATTGGTCAATGCTTCCAGATGAAGTTGGTTGGTCAGAGAGCTTACCCATAGCTCCTCCCCCCCCCCCCCTGCCCATCCAATCCTGCAGCTCTGTGACCTCACTTCCTCTCCCACTTCCTGTTTAATCGGCCCTTTCAGATTGGCTTAACAAGGTCATTAGCATTTCAAATGCCCCTCCCCCTTCCAAAGTAATCCTGATCCTAGAAGACGTACTTGCCTGGTGTCTCGGGGCCCCTGTCCATCATGGACCCCCGCCTGGTGGGGTACAGCACATGTGTAAGATGAGGTACGTGATTGGTGTGACATCATACATGTGTCCTACTGAGGACAGGCGTTCGTTCCCGGGGTCTCTGGGGTCCCTGAAATGTATTTTATATGAAGGGTGTCAGAGATGAGGTCATGTCCTTCCTGTCACCCTGAATGACACCAACCTGCACAATCCACTTCTTTGTTTTTCAAGGTCCCTCGGGAAGGAAGGGGATCGCCCTGGAGGCACTGGGGGGTTAACTGGTGACGTAGCCTTCCCAGGGGGGCATCCATGTGGGTGGGGCTACATCACTGTGGGCGGGGCTACATCACTGCTGCCTTCAGCCACACCAGGAAGTGGAAAGGGAGAACGGGCTTTCAATGAAAGAGGATTTCCTGGGACCATGCTGAGCTCCATACTGATGGGAAGGGAGGAAGCCCCGCCTCTCCCCTCACCGAAACTCCACCCTTTCCTCCCACATGGCGGCAAACATTCCAGATTATCATAAAATCACTAAACTCTCCAGAGTACCACAAGTCTCAGCATGGGCCCACGGCGGCATAAAATGGCTCCTGTGCAAAGGGGTGGGGAGTTGTGACATCTCAGCCAATCAGCATGGCTGAATACAGCGAACCTGGAAGAAGATGGAGGACAGCAGAGACATCCGAGTACCAGAAGGGAGCACCATGATGTGTGTCCACAACATGGCCGAATGCCCCCCGGGGCCACATCCAGGGTCATGTCCATGTAGAGTCAGGACCTGTCTGGCAGGAGGAAGGGGCCAGGAGCACCGGCGGGGAGCCGAGTCAGACGGAACACAAGCGGACATCCATTGATAGCAAAACTGTCCACAGGGATGATGGTCGACCCGGAAGGATCCCTCCGTCCATCCATCCCCCTCCGTCCATCCATCCGTCCCTTCCGGCATCATCCATCCGTCCCATCCGTCCATCCATCCCCCGTCCGTCCTCCCCATCCATTCAGTCCCTACGTTCCACCGTCCATTCCATCCCTCCGTCCGTTCGTCCCTCCCCGTCCATCCATCCCCGACCATCCATCCATCCCATCCGTCAAAACTGTCCATCCGGATGATCCCCCGACCCCCCGTCCCCCCGTCCATCCCATCCCTCCGTCCATCCATCCGTCCCTCCGTCCATCCATCCTCCGTCCATCCGTCCTCTGTCCATCCACATCCCTCCATCCATCCGTCCTCATCCATCCGTCCCCTCCGTTCCCCCGTCCATCCATCCCTCCGTCCATCCATCCCTCCCTGTCCATCCGTCCCTCCGTCCATCCATCCGTCCATCCGTCCCTTCTGTCCATCCATCCCTCCGTCCATCCATCCCTCCGTCCCATCCATCCATCCCTCCATCCATCCATCCCACTGTCCCCCGTCCATCGTCCATCCGTCCATCCGTCCTCCCGTCCGTCCCTCCGTCCCCCGTTCCCTCCATCCGTCCCTCTGTCCATCCGTCCCTCCGTCCATCCGTCCCTCCTCCCCTCCATCCATCCGTCCCTCCGTTCCCCCCTCCATCCATCTGTCCCTCCATCCATCGTCCCTCCATTTCCCTCTGTCCATCCGTCCCTCCATCCGTCCCTCTGTCCATCCGTCCCTCCGTCCATATCTGTCCTCCATCCGTCCATCCGTCCTCCATCCGTCCATCCGTCCCTCTGTCCATCCATCCCATCGTCCCTCTGTCCATCCGTCCCTCCATCCGTCCCTCCGTCCATCCATCCCTCTGTCCCTCCGTTCCGAGCGCCGAGGGCCATCCAATGTGTTGTGATTTGTGTCATCTAACAATAATCTGCTACAGCGCCCCTGAAGAAGTCCCCCCCCAAACCAGTCCCCCCCCCCAAACATACCCCCCCCCCCCCCCACCCCCATGTTGTCATGTTACAATATATTCCCCCCCCCAAAATTACCCCCCATGTTGTCATGTTACAATATATTCCCCCCCCCCCCGAAATACCCCCCCATATCATGTTACAGTGTATTCCCCCCCCCCCTGAAATACCCCCCATGTTGTCATGTTACAGTGTATTCCCCCCCCCCTGAAATGTCCCCCATTGTAGTCCATGTTACAATGTATTCCCCCCCCCCCCGAAATGTCCCCCCATGTTGTCATGTTACAATGTATTCCCCCTCCCCTCCCCTGAAATGTCCCCCCATGTTGTCATGTTACAATGTATCACCCCCCCCCCCTGAATGGTGCCCCATCATTGTCCCCCCATGAAATGTCCCCCATGTTGTCATGTTACAATGTATTCCCCCCCCCGAAATGTGTCCCCCATGTTGTCATTGTTACAAATGTATTCCCCCCCCCCGAAATGTCCCCCCACGTAGTCATGTTACAATGTATCCCCCCCCTGAAATGTCCCCCATGTTGTCATGTTACAATGTATTCCCCCCCTCCCCCTGAAATGTCCCCATGTTGTCATGTTACAATGTATCCCCCCCCCCCTGTGTCATGAAATGTCCCCCCCATGTTGTCATGTTGGCATGTTACAATGCATACCCCCCCCCTCGAAATGTCCCCCATGTTGTCATGTTACAATGTATTCCCCCTCCCCCCTGAATGTGTCCCCCCCATGTTGTTCATGTTACAATTGTATTCCCCCCCCCTGAAATGTCCCCCATGTTGTCATGTTACAATGTATTCCCCCTCCCCCATGTGAAACAATGTCCCCCCATGTAGTCATGTTACAATGCATTCCCCTCCCCCCATGTAGTCATGTTACAATGTATCCCCCCCCCATGTTGTCATGTTACAATGTACCCCCCCCCTATGTTGTCATGTTACAATGTATTCCCCCCCCATGTTGTCATGTTACAATGTATCCCCCCCCCATGTTGTCATGTTTACAAATGTATTCCCCCCCCCTGAAATGTCCTACCCCATGTAGTCATGTTACAATGCATTCCCCTCCCCCCATGTAGTCATGTTACAATGATATCCCCCCCATGTTGTCATGTTACAATGTACCCCCCCCCCCCCATGTTTGTCATGTTACAATGTATTTTCCCCCCCCATGTTGTCATGTTACAATGTATCCCCCCATGTTGTCATGTTACAATGTTATCCCCCCCCATGTTGTCATGTTACAATGTATCCCCCCCCATGTTGTCATGTTACAATGTATCACCCCCCCATTGTTGTCATGTTACAATGTATCCCCCCCATGTTGTCATGTTACAATGTATCCCCACCCCCATGTTGTCAATATTACAATGTATCCCCCCCCCCATGTTGTCATGTTACAATGTATCCCCCCCCCCCCCCCCCCCCCCATGTTGTCATGTTACAATGTAATCCCCCCCCCCATGTTGTCATTCGTTACAATGCATTCCCCCCCCCATGTTGTCATGTTACAATGTATTTATTGGGATGGATGTGAGTGGACCGACACACAAAGTGGACACATATTTGCAGAAGTGGAGGAAAAATGGAGAAAATGGTTTCCAACATTTGTGACCAATAAATCTGTGAGAAGTGTGGGGGACATTTGTATTCAGCCCCCTTTACTCCTGGACACCCCTAACTACAATTCTAGTGGAACCGATTGCCTTCAGAAGTCTCAGTATAAATCCAGCTGTTCTGTGAAGCCCTCAGAGGGTTTTGTTAGAGAACATTAGTGTACAAACAGCATCATGAAGGCCAAGGAACACACCAGACAGGTCAGGGATAAAGTTGTGGAGAAGTGGGGTAAAGCAGGGTTAGGTTATAAATCAATCTCCCAAGCTTTGCCCATCTCACGGAGCTCTGTGTTCAATCCATCATCCGAACATGGGAGGAGTACGGCACAACTGCCAACCTACCAAGACATGGCCGTCCACCTACCACTGACCGGCCGGGCAAGGAGAGCATTCATCAGTAGAACGCAGCCAAGAGGCTCATGGGAACTGTGGAGGAGCTGCAGAGATCACAGCTCAGGGGGGGAATCTGTACCTCAGGAGGACTATTAGTCCATGGACTCCACAAATCTGCCTTTATGGAAGATTGACAAGAAGAAGCCATTGTTGGAGGAAAGCCAATAAGAAGTCCCGTCTGCAGGTTGTGTGAGAAGCCATGTGGGGGACACAGCAAACATGGAAGTAAGGGGCTCTGGTCAGAGGAGATCAACATGGGACTTTACGGTCTCAAAGTAAAAACGCTATGTGTGGGGGAAAACTAAACACTGCTCCCTCCCCTGAACACACCATCCCCACCGTGAAACATGGTGGTGGCATCATGTGGTGGGGATGCTTTCTTCAGCAGGGAAAGGGAAGCTGGTCAGAGTGATGGGGAAGATGGATGGAGCCAAATACAGGGCAATCTTAGAAGGAAACCTGTGAGAGTCTGCAGAAGACTTGATGAGACCGGGGCGGAGGTTCCCCTTCCAGCAGGACAATAACGACCCAAAAAACATCCAGCCAGAGCTACAATGGAATGGTTCCCATCAAAGCATCTTCATGGGTTAGAATGGCCCAATCACAGTCCAGACCCAAATCCAATGGAGGATCTGTGGCCAGACCTGAAAATTGCTGTTCCCAGACGCCCTCCATCCAATCTGACAGCTTGAGGGATCCTTCAAAGAAGAAAGGGCAGAAATGTCCCTCTCTAGATGTGCAAAGAGACATCCCCAAAAAGACTTGCAGCTGGAATGGCAGCCAAAGGGGGTCCCTACAAAGTACTGACTCCGGGGGGCCGAATACAAATGTCTGCCACACTTCTCACAGATTTATTGGTCACAAATGTTGGAACCATTTCTCATCTTCCTTCCACTTCACAATAATCTCTGTATTCGGACATCTCCAATCAGAACACTCAGCCAGTCTGTGGAGACGTTCGTTCATCACCGATCCTCTGCAGGTTCCACCAATGATAACGGGTCCTCGGTGACACCACTTCAGGATTTTCTATAATCGACATTTATATCACTCGGATTTTATGATCATCTTACTGATGGGTTAAAGTGGAACTCGGACACAGAGACTTTCCCCATTTCTGATGAGGGTCTCTCCCTCCTTCCGGCTCCTCTGGAATCGAAGAATATGAGATTGGCAATGAAGAGCGGAGATCCGGGTGGGACAAAACCTCAGCAGACAGAAGAAAAGTCTCTGCCCGGACTAGTTGCCACTTTAGCCTCTGATGGCGACCACCATTTACATGAAATTCTAAGGACATGAATGGGGAGTTGAAAGGCCCTGAGTGGGCGAGGGAGGGGCAGAAAAGGCCCTGAGTGGTCGAGGGAGGGGCAGAAAGGCCCTGAGTGGGTTGGAGAGTGATAAGGCCCCTGAATGGGGGGGGAGTAGAAAGGCCCTGAGTAGGGAGGGGTTGGAAAAGGCCCTGAGTGGGCGAGGGAGGGGCAGAGAAGGCCCTGAGTGGGCTGGAGAGTGATAGGCCCTGAATGGGGGGGGAGTAGAAAAGGCCCTGAGTGGGAGGGGTGGAAAGGCCCTGAGTGGGCGGGGGAGGGGTTTAGGAGAAGGGCCCTGAGGTGGGCGGCGAGAGAGTGAGTGATAGGCCCTGAATGGGCGGGAGTAGTTAGAAAGGCCCCTGAGGTGAAGTGGGCGGGGGGGGGGAGGGGTTAGAAAGGCCCTGAGTGGGGCGGGGGTGGGTAGTAGACGAAAGGCCCTGAGCCCTGGGCGGGAGAGAGTGAATAGGCACTGAATGGGCGGGAGTAGAAAGGCCCTGAGTGGGAGGGGTGGAAAGGCCCTGAGTGGGCGGGAGAGGGGGTAGGCCTTGAAAGGGCGGGAGTAGAAAGGCTGTGGAGGGGTGGAAAGGCCCTGATTTGTGGGCGGGGGTAGAAAGGGCCCTGAGTGGGCGGGGGAGGGGTAGAGGGGTTTGAAGGCCCTGAGTGGGCGGGAGAGTGATAGGCCCTGAATGGGCGGGAGTAGAAAAGGCTGTGGAGGGGTGGAAAAGGCCCTGAGTGGGCGGGGGTAGAAAAAGGCCCTTGAGTGGGCGGGAGAGTGATAGGCCCTGAATGGGCGGGAGTAGAAAGGCCCTGAGTGGTGTGGGCAAGTGATAGAAAGGCTCTGAATGGGTTGTGAATGGGGGAGTAGGAAGGGCCCTGATGTGAGCGCGAGGGAGGGGTAGAGATGCCACCTGAGTGGGTGGGGGAGGGGTAGAAATGTTGGCTCCCGTCCAATGAAATGGCATTTCTATCCCATTACTGGGAGGGAGGTGGTGGAGATACGCTGTGACAGGTGGGAGCTGGTGATGGACTCACTCAGCGTGTTCCTTCTCCATGCTCTGCATGTCATTGGCGAGGTCCATGGACTTGGTGCTGCAGAGAGAGTCATCCAGAGTTCAGTCATCTGAACACGGTGGACGGCCATCGTTGAGTTGGTGGTATATCGGCGCCCCCGACATCGTTGGAGTTGGGAGGACGGGGCTTCGTTGATGTTGGTGGCGGATGGCCATCGTTGAGTTGGAGGACGGCCATCGTGAGGAGGGCCCAAACCTTTGAGTTGGGGGGGGGGCCCAACGTTTTTTTGGGGAGGGGCCACCCGTTGAGTTGGGGGACGGCCATCTTTTAAGTTGGGGGATGGCCATTTTTTGGGTTTGGAGGACGGCCACCCCGTTGAGTTGGGGGGATGGCCATTTTTGTTTGGGGCCCCATTCGTTGGTTGGGGGGTTTTGGCCCATCGGGGGTTGGTGGAGGGCCAAACTTTGGTTTGGGGGCCCGCCATCGTTGATTTGGAGGCCCGCCTTAAGCCCTGCATGTCCCTGAAAGCACCCCCGCCTGCCCCGGGGCCCCGAGGGACACAGCTTTTGTGAAGGAATCCCAAAATGTAAGGTGAGGGACCCCATCCAATTCCCCAGTGTGGCCCAGAAGAACCCCCCCCAGGGTACCCCCTCCAGGGTGAACCCCAACGGGGGAAAGGGGTCCCCCACACAGATCCAGATACCCGGAGCCCAAATTCCTTTTTTTTTGGGATGGGGGGCGGAGCCGCACATCATCAGAAAAAAAACCCGGGAGGGAAGCACCGAATGACCCTTTCTTTCCCAATCTAGTACTTTTGATGTATAGATTGCCCCGGGTTTTTTTTTCGACTTCACCCTTTTCCAGCAGGAGTCATGGAAAGCCCGGGGGACTGATCATGGGGAGGGGAGCAAAGGTTTGACCTCCCGGGTTTCCCGCTGCCCCTTCCCTTTCCCCAAAAGACAGGTTTGGGGGCAGGGGGGGGGACGCACTGTGGGGCAATATTTCAGGTCCCCCAAGCCTGGCGTGTATATCAGAGGAAAGGAGGGACAGAAAACCCTTTTCCCTTTGGGCCTGGCTGCCGGGGCCGGGTTTTCCTTTAAGGTCTAAGCATATGGGCTCCCCCGGGGAAATTTTTTGGGATTTTCCCTTCTTTAAACATAAAAAAAATGGCTGCAGAGCGTCCCCCTCCGAGAACAAACATTTGCAGATAAAAATTTTTCAAGGACCCCCCCCCCCCCCC
>CATNWA010003387.1:0-18049 GCA_951230385.1 Staurois parvus | reverse complement strand
CACCGCTGTCGCACTTTGAATGACAATTGCATGGTCATGCAACAAAACTGCACCCAAACTAACTTATTATTTTTTTGAGACAGATAGAGCTTTCTTTTGGTGGTATTTAATCATCACAGAGGGTTTTATTTTTTACTAAACAAACTAAAAGAGTGAAAATTTAGAAGAAAAAAAAAGTATTTTCTTAGTTTCTGTTATACAATTTTGTAAATAAGTAATTTTTCTCCTTCAATGATGTGCGCTAATGAGGCTGCAGTGATGGGCACTGATAGGCGGCACTGGTGGGCATTGATGGGCACTGGTATGTGGCATTGCTGGGCACTGACAGGTGGCACTGATATGTGGCATTGATGTGCACTGATGGGCACTAGTATGTGGCATTGCTGGGTACTGACAGGTGGCACTGATATGTGGCATTGATGTGCACTGATGGGCACTGGTATGTGGCATTGCTGGGCACTGACAGGTGGCACTGATGGGGCTACATTGATCATCAATGCCCTGATGATCAGTGTAGATGTCCGCTCTGAGGAATGACGCTTACCGGCTCTCCTCTCCTCACGAGCTGTCAGTGTGAGGAGACGACTGTCAATAACCAGCATTTCCTATTTACATGTGATCAGCTGTAATTGGACATAGCTGATCACATGACAGAGCCAATGTCATCAGCTCTTTACTGCGATCGGTGATCCGCTGTGTCCCAGAGACACAGTGCACCACTAGTCCCTCAATGCGTACCCCCAGGGGCGTGCATGCTCAGCTAGAGTGGGAGAATGTCATATGATGTCCTCCCAGAATGAGAGAACCGCCACCCATCCGTCATTTCCTTGTATGGCGTGCAGAAAGGAAGTTAAAGCAGAGGTCCAGTCAAAATTAAAAAAAAAAAAAAAAAAAAAAAAAAAAAAAAACTGTAGCTGCTGACCTTTACAAGAACCAGACACTTACCTGTCCTTGGATCTCGCAGTGTCCTCACACGGCACCAGCATCTTGAGTGTTGGCACCCCCGCTGTAGAATGGGGACCGATGCTGTGACAGCCTGCGGCTTCACTGCTCACTGCGCATACGCGAGTAGTGCTGCGCTTTGTGAATGGTCCCGTAGGGGGAACGGGGGGGGGGGGCAGGGGTCAGGGAGGACATCTTCCTCTTCCAAGCAGCAGAAGTTGGGGCGGGTACCTGTCAAATTCGGATATCCCCTCATACCCCCAGCCCCCCAAAGGTGCCAATCCTTAACGGTGAGTGGGGGCCGAAGCCTTAAAGTGGAACTCCCCTTTAAGCCTAGTACACACTTTTAGTTTTTTTTTTTGTTCAACCCAGCAGGCTAAACAAACGAAAAGCTGAAAATGCTGTACTAACTATCCAATGTACGTACAGTGATCTCCTTCACTGTGCTATTCTGTTAGGACAGGGGGACTGCGCGACCCTCCCCCCACCAGAACCAGAAGTGACTGAGAGTTGCTGACCGGATGCTGATCAGCAATCCTTTTTCGGTCATGCCCCTTTGACAGAAGCCAGCCAAACGGTAGGCTTCTGTTGGACCTGCTGCTGTACAAACGGGCCAAGTGGTCTATTGAACCGGCCAATGACACCCAATGTTTAGCCTGTGTGTACGGCCCTTTAGACCAGGGGTCTCCAAACGTTCTAAACAAAGACAGTTTACTTTCCTTCAGCATTAGGGGGACTGGACATTGGTGTCAGTGGGTGAAATAGTTCCCCATCATTGGTGTTAGTGGGAGGAATAGTGCCCCATCATTGGTATTAGTGGGAGGAATTTATTATTATTATTATTATACAGGATTTATAGAGCGCCAACAGTTTGCTCAGCGCTTTACCATATAATGAGAGAGAATACAGCAACAATCCAGTTCAATACAGAGGGTTAGGAGGGCCCTGCTCCTTGGAGCTTACAATCTAGGTGGGAGAAGCTAGTGGTACAAAAGGTAGTAACTGTGGGAGATGGACTGGTAGGAAGAGTAGAAGATTCCATTATTAGCTGAGAGCAGAATAGGCTTCCCTGAAGAGAGAGGTTTTCAGAGATCGCCTAAAAGTGAGCAGAGTAGGCGATAGTCTGATAAATTGGGGTAGAGAGTTCCAGAGGATGGGGGAAACTCTGGAGAAGTCCTAAAGATGAACATGGGAGGAGGAAACAAGGGAGCTAGAGAGCAGGAGGTCATGCGAGGAGCGGAGAGTACGGTTTGGGTGATATTTAGAGACAAGATTGGTGATGTAATTTGGGGCAGAGTTATAAATGGCTTTATATGTTATTGTTAATGTTTGAATTTTATCCGTTGGGCAACGGGAAGCCAGTAGTGGAGGGAATGGCAGAGAGGGTGGAGGACACTGAGTGGAGGCCAGTGGAGGGATATTGGCAGAGAGGGGTGGAGGACACTGAGTGGAGGCCAGTGGAGGTATTGGCAGAGAGGGGTGGAGAACACTGAGTGGAGGCCAGTGGAGGGATTGGCAGAGAGGGGTGGCTGATACAGAACGTTTAGTAAGGTGGATGAGTCTAGCAGCAGCATTCATGATAGACTGAAGAGGGGATAGCCTGCAATGAGGTCGGCCCAATGAGGAGGGAGTTGCAATAGTCAAGGCGAGATATAACAAGGGAGTGAATAAGTTGCTTAGTGGTTTCCGAGGTTAGGAACGGGCATATCTTGGAGATGTTGTGGAGGTGAAGTCCTCAAGATCATGGGGCCTGATATTAAATTGAGGGGATTGTGACTATTCCAAGAGGAAAGAGGATGCCTGGTGTGTGGGTGAGATACTGGAGGACCAGGGTTTGGGGAGATATCCCCAGAGGTTAGGAAAAGAAGAAAGGTGAGGAAAGTAACATGGGAGCGGGATGTACATGAGTGTACATGCCATCCAGTCCTGGTGTTTGGGTCAGCAGGAGAGTAAAGTATCAGCAGGAGGTGATGAGAGCAGTAGTAGGGAGATGGTAGCAATGAGGATGAGATGTATAAGTTTTGGGGTGGAGCAGTGGGGTAAAGAAATGAGATTTTGGGAACGCAGGATAGTAATATGAAAAGGAGGAGTAGAGGTGGCATGTTAAAAGGTACATGGAGTGGGAATCAGACTTGTAGGAGATGTTTCCCAGGGTGTTTGCTTGCAGTCCATCCAGCATGCAGAGTTCTTTGCTGTTTATTCCTGCTGCTTGAGTTATCCTGCTTTAGTTAAACTGCTGTGTTCAACTGCAGCTTCCCACTCCAGCAAAAACCGCACTCACGCAGAAAACTGCACTCCATCATTATTCATCAATAGTGCCCCATTATTGGTGTCAGTGGGAGGAATAGCACCCCATCATTGGTGTCAGTGGGAGGAATAGCGCCCCATCATTGTCAGTGAGAGGAATTGTTAAATCTACATTATGATTCGGCATTTATATTGATGGCAAGCTTGCAAAATATTTGGTTTTTATGATTAGTCATAATTAATATTAATATGTGTAAGTGGTCTTTGACAAATGGTAGTATTTACTATTCTTCAATTATAGCTGAGACCAAAAGATATACAAGTTAAGCTGAGATAGTATATACCAACTGATAGTTGAAGACTATATTTAGATATAGTTGGTTAAAAGTATTTGGTAGTTATGTCAAGGTTATTAGAAGTGACTTACTATTACATTACGTATTTTAATGGTATCTGTGTATATTTAGTATACGTTTCTAACATTGATACATTTACATCATTAGCTTATAATATTATGTACATCAGCATTCATATGTTCCTGTCCATCAAACATCATATGTATAGCATCCCTTCCTTATATGAAATGGCTTTGCTAAGCAGTAATAATTTCCATAGAAGGGTATTAAGATCACTAACTATGACGTACATTTGCCTCTTAAAAGTCCATGAGACAACGGACATAGACGCTCTCTCTCTCACACACACACTTACGCTAACATGACACTCTTGCATACACACGTCTGAGAAGCTGCAACAGGTGCTGCAAGACAAGACATAGTCATTAACGTCACTTCAGTCTACTTCCGTCTTCTTTCTCGGACTCAGAGAACGGACAAGGACATGAGAATCGCACATGGCAAGGACAGCCATGACAGATAATGGTGACTTTGTTTTAAACGTTTGCTTGTCATTTTTACAGTAGTTTTATCTACATGGAACTGTTCATAATACGCTTTACATTGTTATTTTACACCATTGTGTGATAGAATAAAAAAATCACACTTCATTTTTTATTTCAATGGCTCTTTCATTCATAATCGCCTCAAGACACTAGAAGAAGTATTATATGTGTCTAAAAATCCAACAGGAATAGTGCCCCATTGTTGGTGTCAGTAAAAGTAATAATGTTTTGTATCAGTAAGAGGAACAGTGCCCCAAGAGCCAAATAAAGGAAGCAAAGGGCCGCAGTTTAGAGATCACTGCTTTAGACAATAATCTTCTTCTTCCCAAAGTTCTTGTCTGGAAATGACTCCTATGGTGAGAGGTCTCACATTGTATTCAGAACATAAATTTCAACACTTTTGTTCTCACCACATAAAGAGACCCTGTACTGATGCAGATAGAATGAGCTTTGTAATAACGCAGCATACAGATTCCATTCCTCAGCACCATAGCCTACTGTCAACATTTTCCCTCCCACTTGCACCCAGCAATCTTCATTCAGTCCTATGGAGAGTTTGTACTGCTGTCCTTCCAATTTTTGTAAATGCATCTTGTTGCACGCTAAAGGGTCTATGTGTGAAACAATCACTGTGCAGGTGTCTTCAGCATTTCAATGGCCAAAAGGAATGCCCGCCATATTTTTTGTATTATGACTATCTCCTATAATCATCAGCTCCATCTAGTGCCCATAATATGGTATTTTTCTAAAATATCTCAATTAAAAAAAAAAAAAAAGAAGATACAGCATTATGGACACTAGATGGCGCTGACGATCATAGGTGATAATGGTACTACAATCAGCACGCAGACATTCCTGGTGCCCATGCAAAATAGGTAAGACATCCACATAGCAAACATTTTATGCATAGACCCCAAAGTTTCTTCAGAATTCTGTGAAATTCGTTTTTGAACATGAATGCTTCACAGCATGATTATTTCCATTCAGTCAACAAATAAAGGAGAAGATAGGCAGAGATCTGGGATTACCAAGTCTATGTTGTCTGAGAAGAGGCTCAACTGGCATATAAAAAGGACAAGCATTATACAATATGGTAACCCCTGGTCTGCACATTGGCTTTGATGCCCCTTATAGGTTGTCTAATGCCCAAACTGCAGCTGTTTGGTACTTTTGCGGTCCTTGGAACCCAACAGTCCCTCTCCCGGAAACACTGTTATTTCATGGGGTAATAGCAGTGATCCCTTCTAATATCATGTAACCAGTTTGTCTGCCTATTGCAGCATGTTTTTCATCTTTAACCAAACCTGTAGCATGTCCACAATCTCTCTATCATTTCTTCTAGTATGAAGAATGCCAATACCTTGTAGGCTGACAACACTGGTTGTGTTGCAATCACTCTTTAGAATCATCTTACTGAATCCTCAATTTCTCCTCTCTTGCAGTACCACCGAAGATTTCAGACATCACTGGAATGGAGTATTTGGTTCATGGGAAGATCTCCAATCTGTCCTGGATGGTGTCAGGCTTCAAACCAAGAGAAAATTGAGAAAATGTTTACCTGGAGAGAGGTGATCAGCGGCAAGTAATTGATTCCTGGAAATACCCGCCACCAGAAGACCAGAATTATGACACTGTAGATTATGATGGGAGAGGAAAATTTATTGCGCTTCTTAGGCAGGAAAATAGGATAAAATCTCTCAAACCATGGAGTTCAATCTTTTCCTATAGTTGTCTTTGTTCTATAAGTATAATCCCAAACAAACAGAATGATAAAGAGGCCGAACTCGTCATTGAAGTAAAACACGCTGCTGTGAAACCTTTGCTTATTATACAGGAGAAACTGAACATCAAAGGTGGTAAGTTATATGTATCAGGATGGGTGGTGATAGATCCCTCCAACAGGGACACACACAAAAACATAACCACATTTTGCAGTGGAGTGAAGGAGATTAGAACTCCTGACAAGGTTTTTTTTTTTATTAAATGTCTGTGCCTTCTTGTCCCAGGGACAATCCCCCCCCCCTCTCCCCCACCCCCCATTTCTTTCAAGCGTTTTATCCAACACTAAAAAAAATGACTTATTATTATTTATACAGGATTTATATAGCGCCAACAGTCTATGCAGCGCTTTACAAAATGAAGGTAGACATTACAGTTACAACACATTTTGGTACAAGAGGAAACAGAGGACCTGACTTGTTAGAGCTTACAAACTAGGAGGAAGGGTGAGTGATACAAAAGGTAATAGCTGTGGGGGATGGGCTGATGAAGGAAATAAAAGGCACTTTATTAATTAGAAGCAGAATAGGCTTCTTTAAAGAGAAAGGAATTCAGGGATCATCTAAAGGTTGGATTGACTAGGAGATAGTCAGATTGGGGTAGAATAGGGAAGTCTGGAGGTAAGGGAGTTCCATAGAATGGGAAGAAGCTCGAGATAAGTCCTGGAGGATGAGCATGGGAGTAGGCGACACGGGAACTAGAGAGCAGAAGGTCTTGGGAGGATCGGAGAGAGTGGTTTGGTTGACATTTTTGAGACCAGGGTTGGTGATGTAGCTGGGGCAGAGTTGTGGTTGGCTTTGTAAGTTGTTGTTCGTATTTTGAATTTTATTAGTTGGGTGAATGGAAGCCAGTGGAGGGGATTGGCAGAGAGAGGGTGGAGGACACTGAATGGAGGTCAGTGGAGGGATTGGCAGAGAGGGGTAGCAGACACTGAACAGTTGGTAAGGTAGATGAGCCTGGCAGCAGTATTCATGATGGACTGGAGGAGGGGGATTTTCCTATGTAAAAGTAAGCCAATGAGGGAGTTGCAGTAGTCGCGGCGAGAAATGACCAGGGAGCGAATTAGGAGCTTTGTGGTGTCATTGGTTAAAAAGGGGCGTATTCCGGAGATGTTGCGGAGGCTGAAGGGTGGCATGATTTGGACAGGGATTGGATGTGGGCCTGAAAGGATAGTTCAGAATCCAGGGTTACTCCTAGCACCCTGGCATGTGGGACTAGAATTGAGCTTTACATTTTAACAAACCAATGAATGTTTAACAAATTGTGGGAACTGGGCATACTATAAGCACCTCAGTAAAAACATACTCAAAAAAGAGGGTGCCCCCTGCAACTCCTCAATCTCCACTAAGACAGTGCTGCAGGCCCCTTTCACACTGGCGGTCCGGTCGGGTACACGTCAGTTTTTTTCAGGCAGATCCGATCGGACCATCCATAGCTCTCTATGGAGTGGCAGGGTTGTCAGCAGATATGTGTTCACTGACACTTGCTCGCATCCAATCTGATCCTGTACTCTAAGAACAGTTAGATAGGGATCCAGTCCCCATCCATCCGGCAGATCCCATGACAGTCAGATGGAAACGGACAAGCGGTCTATTTCTATTTTACCGCAGCATAGAAAATAGCAAGCTGTGTCTGTGTTTGCTCTGCTGTTGCCTGTCCTCCACTTGCTCAGCAGGGATCAGTGGAGAGATCCCCCGCTGAGCAAGCGGATCCACTGACAGGTCCGTCCCATCTTAAAGGGGCCTAAAAACATTGTTCAGCGGTGATATAGAGAGATACAAAGTAACCTGTTACTTTTATACCTACTCTGTATTATTTATCTGCAGATCAAAGGAATGAGGTTCATTTGATGTCGTGTAAAGTGGTGGATCACTTTTCAGAGCCAGGTGGCTGACAGCTTGGAGACAATATGTGCCTCCTGGACATCTGTTTTTGGGAAATCCTGCGTGGCATACATTTATGTGCATGTCATACACTTTAATCAATTTAAACAGGGTGATATTTTGCCCCTGGATGTCACTAATGCAGTTTTTTATTTTATGCTCTTTTTCTATCTTTGTTGGGCTACCTTGGAAAATGTGTGTTTAAAGTCAGCAGCAGAACTGAAAGGGGAGGGCAGCAGGGAGCATTATGAGTAGCCACAAGGTTCTCTTTTTTTTTTTTTTAAATAACTGTGCTTTTGTATCTACTCCCGTTTCATTCATCGGCATATCAAAGGGATGAGTTGCAATGTGGATATGCACACTGCAAGACAATATCACAAAAAAATCCTTGTTTGTCCTAAAAAATGATACGTGTTACTTTGTTATATTCGGTAATGGCAAAGTATTGGCGAATCAATGGGCTGGTAACAGAAATGTAAAACTACAGTTGCAAGAAAAAGTATGTGAACCCCTTGGGATTACGTGGAGTTTTGCATGAATTGGGCATAAAATGTGCTCTGAACGTCATCTAAGTCACAACAATAGAAGAACACAGTCTGCTGAACATAATACTATACAAACATTAGATGTTGCCATGGTTTAATTGCACATAACATGTAAACATTCACAGTGCAGGGAGGAAAAAAAGTATGTGAACCTTTGGACTTAACTGGTTGACCCTACTTTTGGCAGCAATAACCTCAACCAAAAACATTTCCTGTAGTTGCAAATCAGACCTGCACAACGATCTGGAGTAATTTTGGACCACTCCTCTTCACAAAACTGTTTCAGTGTAGCAATATTCTTGGGATGTCTGGTGTGAATCACTCTCTTAAGGTCATGCCACATCATTTCTTACAGGTTGAGGTCAGGACTCTGACTGGGCCACTCCAGAAGGCGTATTCTGTGCTGTTGCAGCCATTGTTTTGTTGAATTACTTGTATGCTTTGGGTCATTGTCCTGTTGCATCACCCATCCTCTGCGGAGCTTCAGTTGGCGGACAGATGGTCGTACGTTTTCCTGCAAAATGTCTTGATAAACTCTGGAATTCATTTTCCCATCAATGACAACAATCCGTCCAGGCCCTGAGGCAGCAAAGCAGCCCCAAACCATGATGCTCCCTCCGCCATGTTTTACAGTGGGGGTGAGGTTTTGATGTTGGTGTGCTGTGCCTTTTTTTTTTCTCCACACATAGTGTTGTGTGTTCTTTCCCAAACAACTCAATCTTGGTTTCATCTGTCCACAGTATAGTTTGCCAGTAGTGCTGTGGAACATCCAGGTGCTCTTTTGCAAACTTCAAACATACTGCAATATTCTTTTTGGACAGCAATGGCTTCCTCCGTGGTGTCCTCCCATGTACTCCATTCTTGTTTAATGTTTTCCTTATTGTAGATGTGTCAACAAAAATGTTAGCATGTGCCAGAGATTTCTGTAGGTCTTTAGCTGACACTCTGGGATTCTTCTTTACCTCATGCAGCATTCTGCGCTGTGCTCTTGCAGTCATTTTTACAGGATGACCACGCCTAGGGAGAGTAACAACGGTGCTAAACTTTCTCCATTTGTAGACAGTCTGTCTTACTGTGGACACATGAACATCAAGGCTTTTGGAGATACTTTTGTAACCCTTTCCAGCTTCATGCAAGTCAACAATTCTTGATTGTAGGTCATCTGAGAGCTTTTTTCTGCGAGGCATGGTTCACATCAGACAGTGCTTCTTGAAACCAGTAAACCCAAAACAGGTGTGTGTTTTTTAAGGGCAGGACAGCTGTCAGCAACACATCCAATATCATCACACTGATTGGAGTCAAGGTTGGCACACTCCTGGCTCCAATTAGTTCTGGGAGAAGTCATTAAGCTAGGGCCTCACATACTTTTTCCTCCCTGCACTGTGAATGTTTACATGTTATGTGCAATTAAACCATGGCAACATCTAATGTTTGTGTAGTATTATGTTCAGCAGACTGTGTTCTTCTATTGTTGTGATTTAGATGACGTTCAGAGCACATTTTATGCCCAATTCATGCAAAACTCCACGTAATCCCAAGGGGTTCACATACTTTTTCTTGCAACTGTATTCTGACTCAGATTGTTGTGATAGCGATTTATCCCTTGTGAGACCTCTATGCCTAGCCTGTATAAGCAGATATAATCACTGTGGGAATCCTTATCAGATAGCTTGAACTCACCAATACTGTGTTCATCCAGAAGTTGCTTTATTCTGTACATGTGACAACAGGATACAGCAGAATGAATGGTTTCCAGTATTATGCGGTCAAAATATGATACTTTCTGTAGCGTAGTATGCAGAATACATGTGTCCCTGTTACATGTGGTCTGTTAGCTGCCTCCATGACACAGGAAGTGCTGAACTCAAGAAGAAGGGAGGAGCTTCATATACAAAGGAATTGTGTCATAGGTCTCAGGGAGGCAATATAAAACAAATGCATTACCAGATAGGACCACTGGATGGCAGCATTACTAACTATAGAAATGTCCATAGAAATGGTACAAAGAATAAACTATATGAACTCTCATGAACATTAACATAAATATTAACTGTGTAACAGCATACTCCCCGTCTGGCATTGTAAATGTCACTATTTAAACCATAACGGTAGTTGTACAATTGCAAATAAACAACAGTGCAATTTGCTTGATGTCTTGAAGACCTGAAAGACATAAAAAAAGGGAACATGCATATAGTGCAACAATTATAATGTAAGGCTTCAAGTTGTATCAATTAAAGTTCAAGACACTTCTTGAAGTCACAGGTTGGATCCAGCAGCATACGCAAGCAAGTTCATTCTCCAAAGGGTAAGAGCAGAACAAGTTCCGTGATAGGTCTGCTGAAAGTCTTTACAGTCCCTTGTCTTGCAACTTTCACCTCCACCTTGCGTACCTTGCCGTCATCACTAGGAATGCTCTTTACAATGAGTCCCATAGGCCACTCAATTCTTTCAGCTTGCTGGTCCTTCAGCAGAACGAGATCTCCAACTTTAATGTTAGGGTTCAGGCGTTGCCATTTTCTGCGTCCTTGCAGAGTAGAAATATACTCCATTCTCCAACGATTCCAGAAGCAGTTGGAGAGGTGTTGTACTCGCTTCCACTGGTCATAGCACAGATTTCCTGCTTTAAAGTTTCCAGGTGGAACCGGAACGGACCGAAGCTTCTGGGTAAGTAGAGTAGTTGGGGTAAGGATAGTTGGGGTCTCTGGATCTGTAAAAAAACTGGAACAAGTGGTCTTGAATTGATTATGGCAGATGCTTCTGCCAGGAAGGTGGTTAGAATCTCATGGGTAAGTCTTGTGGAGTTCAAGTCCATAAGCATAGAGTCCAGTATTTTTCGTGTGATGCCTATCATTCTCTCCCAAGAGCCACCCATGTGGGAAGAATGAGGAGGATTGAAAATCCATGTACAGCCCTTTTCAGCTAAAAGGTCTTGGATTGGCCTAGAGTTAAGCTGTAACTCTCGACAGGCTCCAACGAAATTAGTTCCACAGTCAGATCTTAGTGTCTTGACTGGTCCTCTGATGGCAAGAAATCGTCTTAGAGCATTGATGAAACTTGAGGCATCCATAGATTCTATGACTTCAATGTGTACTGCGCGCACACTCATACAAGTGAACAGCACTGCCCATCGTTTGCTGTTTGCTTGGCCTCCTCGAGTTCTGCGGGCTGTTACCATCCATGGTCCAAAGACATCTAAACCAACATGAGTGAAAGGTGGGTCAGTACTTAATCTGTCGGCTGGCAAATCTGACATTTGCTGTTGCTGATGTTTACCTCTTAGTTTCCGGCACTGAACACAGCTGTGCAGTGTAGTTGTAATCTGTCTTTTTGCTCCTATAATCCAAAGGCCTGCAGCTCTTATGGCACCCTCTGTGAAGTGTCTTCCTTGGTGCTTAACCCCTTCATGGTAGTGCCGTATGAGCAGAGTGGTGATATGATGGCGAGCAGGTATAATGAGAGGATTCTGTTCCTGATCTCCCAACTCAGATGAGAAAAAGGAGAGAAGCGCCTCTAAGTGCAATAAGTCTTTTAATTCAAGTCTAAATGTAGAAACACTCACATGTGTGAAGTAATCATAAGCATAAAAACCGTGGTTAACAATAGTTAACGGTGGGGTGGTAACCCGGGTGAAGAGCCGTCATCTTACTGCGATGTGGGGAGGTCAGCCCTCGGCTGGAACAGCGTGGTGGCTGGAGGGGGAAACAGTGGTGAGGCCAGCCTTCATGCACGTCCTCCCTCAGAGCCGGATGGAACGCACGCTGGAACGTAGCGGCGGCGTGGCCGTGATGACATCAGATCCCAGGGTGCACTGCGATGCGTTTCGGAGCATGCACTGGCCGTGGAAGGCGAAAGTGCACTACCACCCCACCGTTAACTATTGTTAACCACGGTTTTTATGCTTATGATTACTTCACACATGTGAGTGTTTCTACATTTAGACTTGAATTAAAAGACTTATTGCACTTAGAGGTGCTTCTCTCCTTTTTCTCATCTACAGAAGTTGCTACAGCTTATTTGGAAGCCTTGCCCTCAGTGCCACATGGAATCCTACGCTCTTCATACAGTAGCCACTAATACCACCATCACCCCATACTACCATTTCCCAGGACTTTGCAGTGTTTGCGCTGTTACAACCCTTCCTCATCATTTTTTCTGATCTCCCAACTCAGCCTTGTTTAAACGTCCACCAACCCTTAACATGCCATCACTGTCAATGAATGGGTTCAGGTTAGCAACTGAACTGTTTTTTGGAATGTCCCTCTTGTCACGGATACATTTAATTTCTGAGCCAAAGACATCCTGTTGTACATTGTGGCTTATGATCATTTCACCTCCAGTAATGTCTTTTGCAGAAAGAAGCTTTTGGCACATGTGCCAACCTTGACATTGAACATTGGTGGGCTTTGTGTGAAAGCAGTGTGCAATATGGACTAACCTTGCAATGGTGCGTACAAGCCTTATCCACTTAGAAAAACGTTCAAAGCGTTGACAGCCCAAGACGAGTCTTTGTTCAGTTCTGGTGACAAGGGTTTTGACTTCAAGATGAATCTCTGGATCTCTGTCAGGTTCTAGAAGACTGAAGATATCAGCTGAGGTTTCTTCTGGACGATCCAGCAGGAATTCAGGACCTGTTAAACACAAAGAATTTGCAAAGACACTTGCAGACACTGGCCTGGTGGCATGATCTGCAGGATTCATTTCAGATGGGACATAATGCCATTGTTCAGGTTTAGATGATTTCCTGATTATTTCTACACGGTTGCTGAAATACACATAAAAACATTTAGTCTGGTTGTATATGTAGCCCAGAACAACCTTGCTGTCTGTGTAGAATTTGGTGTCATCTATCTGAGTGTCCAACTCGCGCAGTATGAAATCGGCAATTTCTACAGCTAGCACAGTTCCACAAAGTTCAAGCCTAGGAATTGTGTGCTCAGGCTTAGGTGCTAACTTAGCTTTCCCAAACAGAAACCCTATGTGGGTTTGATTAGAGTCTATTACCTTGAGGTAGGCAACAGCTGCTATGGCCTCAGTAGATGCATCTGAGAAGATGTGAAGCTCTTTTCTCTGACTTGTAGCAAGGGAAGCTGAGGTGTAAACAGCGTGGTATACTGATTCCATCTAAGGCATGTAGAGATTGTTTCCAGGACTCCCACTTTGGAAGCTTGTCTGTAGGCAGCGGAGCATCCCAATCTTTAATAGACTCTGAGAACTGTCTAAGTAAGGCTTTACCTTGTATGGTGATGGGAGCCACAAATCCCAATGGATCGTATAAGCTGTTCACCACCGACAGAACACCACACTTGGTAAATGGTTTGTCTGCAGAGCCGTCTTGAAAGCCGAAGGTATCTTTTAATAAGTCCCACCGAGACTTTTTAATAAGTCCCACCAGTTCCTACAGCAGTTGTAAGGCTTACCTGAAACCAGCAGGATTGGTACACCAGCGGCCCACACTGGGAATGACGCAGGCTCACCTGAGGTGTGGGGTCTAAGCATCCACTGGTCTTCCCCAGAGCTCCTAATGGTGGAGATGGATTTGGCTGCGTGTGAATGCCAGGTCGCAGATCTCAGGATCACCCCACCAGGGAATGAGTAGGCTGGAAACCAAAAGCGGATCAAACAGTTCAGGGATCAAACAGAAGTGGAGTCAGTCACAAGCCAAGGGTCGGTCACCAATGGTAGTAGATAGGATGAGGGCAGAATCGTAGTCAGTAGCAAGCCAAAGGTCGGTAACGTAGAGGAAGACGGCAGCAGGAACAGTAAGCGGGATATTGGCTGGTAAGGCACAATAATCTGGCAACCAGGAAGTGCAGAGATATGGCTTTTATAGGAAGTTTATGGGAGGAGCAAGGAGTTCAAGGTTCAAGACAAAACAGGGCAAAGGCAGGATCATCCAAAGAATTGTCAAGGGAGCTGTCCAGCACTCCAGGTGGCTCAGAGAGAAGAAAACACTGTCTCTCACCACAGAAGGCCCAGGTTCGATTCCAGGCTCTGACAGTACTCCCCTCCTCACAGGACGTCCCCTGGACCAGGCTTGTGGGGAAAACCTCTGGTGGAATTCTCTTGTTAGTCTAGGAGCATGAACATTTTCCTCAGGCTCCCAAGAATTTTCCTCTAGCCCATATCCTTCCCA
This sequence comes from Staurois parvus, assembly GCA_951230385.1. Classification (NCBI taxonomy): domain Eukaryota; kingdom Metazoa; phylum Chordata; class Amphibia; order Anura; family Ranidae; genus Staurois; species Staurois parvus. The sequence continues at coordinate 3,616 of CATNWA010003387.1, read as the reverse complement.
TTGGACCAGATATTGCAACTTTCCTCTAAACATCCTAGAATCAAGAATCTTCACCACATATTCTTCTTCGCCCTGTACCTCAACAGGTGGAGGAGGTGGAAGAATTCTTCCAGAGAAAGGATTTTCATGTAATGGTTTGAAAAGCGATACATGAAAAAACCGGGTGAATCTTCATACTGTCAGGAAGTTTTAAGCGAAAGGTAACTGGGTTGATCTGAGCAGAAATCTGAAAAGGACCAACAAACTTTTGACCCAACTTAGCAGATGGCACATGCAACTTCAAATTCTTTGTTGATAACCAAACTTTGTCACCCACATGAAACGTAGGAAGTGCTCTTCGGTGTCTGTCAGCAGCCTTTTTGTAATATTCCTGAGCTTCCCTCAAAGTCTCAATCAATTTCTCCTGAATATCCTGCAATGTAGTTAGTCTGTTGGTAACAACAGGAATTGGAGTTGTGATAGGGAGATCAAAAATAAAAACTGGATGATAACCGTTGTTTAAGTAAAAGGGACTTTGAGAGGTGGAACTATGTTTAGAAATTGTTGTATGCAAACTCTGCAGTGGGAAGACAGTCCACCCAGTCATCCTGAAGATAAGTGACAAAGCATCGAAGATACTGCTCCATTGTTTGATTAGTTCTCTCAGTCTGACCATTAGACTGGGGATGAAAAGCAGAAGACAGATTGATTGTAACACCCAAGGCTGAGCGAAAGCTTTTCCAAAATTTCGAAGTAAACTGCACACCTCTGTCAGACACCACATCATCAGGGTGTCCATGCAGTTTAAATACTTCTCGAACCATTAGTTCTGCAGTCTGTTCAGCAGTGGGCACCCCCTTCACTGGAACAAAATGGGCCATCTTTGTGAGACGGTCAACCACCACCAAAATAGTGGTCATTTCTTTTGAGGGAGGTAAATCTACCACAAAATCCATAGAAATAGACCCCCATGGTCTCGATGGAACAGAGAGTGGCTGAAGCAACCCCAAAGGAGAGGCTCGGGGAGTTTTATTGCGTGCACAGGTCAAGCATGAGGCCACATAGCGTTTGACATCCTTCTTGTACCCCCGCCACCAAAAGGAATGTGACAACAGTTCTTCGGTCTTAGTAACTCCAAAATGCCCAGCAAGTTTGGAATCATGAACCAACTTGAGAGCTTCCACCCGAACAGATTCAGGTACATAAAGATGATGTCCTTGAATCCAAAAGCCATTTTTGTACACCAGGTTCATGTCCCTAGGAGGATCATTGAGAAGTGGGTCATTCTCATACCCCTCTTTGACAAGACTCAAGAATGTCTTTGCACTTGTGGCCCCTAGGAAGTTTTTTTGTGTTAGGATGGAACATTCGGAGTTGCCCTCCAGGGAAGGCTCGGACAGCATCCTTGATAAGGCATCGGCCTTACCATTTCCTCGATCCCGGTCGATATGATATAACAAAATTAAATCTGGAAAAGAATAGAGACCAGCGAGCTTGTCTAGAAGACAATCTCTTGGCCGAACGAATAAATTCCAGATTTTTATGGTCCGTGAGAACAGTTACAGGATGATTAGCCCCTTCTAGCAGATGCCTCCATTCAGAAAAGGCTTCCTTAATTGCCAGTAGCTCTTTATTCCCAATGTCATAATTTCTTTCGGCTGAGGACATCAAACGGGAGAAGAAGGCACAAGGATGAAGCTGCATCTTTTCACCACTTCGCTGAGACAGGATCGCTCCCACGGCAGAATTGGAGGCATCCACTTCCACTGTAAAGGGTAGTTCAGGATCCGGATGTACCAAAATTGGTGCAGAAGTGAAAAGAGTTTTTAGTTTTTCAAATGCAGCTTGTGCCTCAGAGGTCCACACAAAGGGTACCCCTTTCTTTGTAAGCTGTGTGATTGGAGCTATCACTTTAGAAAAGTTTCCTATAAATTTTCTGTAAAAGTTGGCAAACCCGACGAAACGTTGAATTTCCTTAACATTTCCAGGTGCTGACCAATCTACCACTGCTTTGATTTTCTCGGGATCCATGCTCACACCCTCTGGAGAAATGATATAGCCTAAGAACTGGATCTGGGTTTGTTCAAACTCACATTTTTCCAATTTAATGTAGAGTCTATTCTTCCTTAATCTTTCATAGACTGTGCAAACATGTTTGCGGTGCTCCTCCCAATTATTGGAAAAGATAAGGATATCATCTAGATAGGCAATCACAAATTGGTCAACAGATCACGAAAAACATCGTTGACAAAATGTTGAAATGTTGCAGGGGCATTGCAAAGTCCAAACGGCATCACCAAGGACTCAAAATGCCCATACCTAGTTCTGAAGGCAGTCTTCCATTCGTCTCCTTGGACGAATGCGGACAAGGTTATATGCCCCTCGTAGATCAAGCTTGGTAAAGATCTTGGCAGAGCGAAGTCTTTCCAACATTTCAGAGATCAAAGGTAATGGATAGCGGTTTTTAATAGTAATTTTATTCATGTCTCTGTAGTCAATGCATGGATGCAAGGTGGAGTCTTTCTTTTCAACGAAGAACAGTGCTGCCCCCGCTGGAGAAGTTGAGTGTCTAATAAAGCCCTTCTCCAAAATTCTCATCGATCCACACCCTGAATACTTTTAATTCAGGTTCCGACAGATTGAAGAGGCGGCCAAAAGGTATTTCTGCCCCTGGGAGCAGCTCAATGGGGCAATCATATGGGCGATGAGGGGGTAATAGATCTGCATTCTTCTTGTCACAGACATCCCCGGAACTCATGGTAATGTGTGGGCAAGTTGTCATATGACTGGGGTAGCCACTATATCACCTTGCGCTTCCTTGATCGGCGATGAACTTGGTCGGCAAGGTTTTTTGCAATGTTTTTTCACAGTGGGAGGACGTAAAAATCTATAGTCCGTGCTCCCCAGTTGATGGAAGGATTGTGAGTGGAGAACCAAGGAATGCCCAGGATGATGGGAAACTTGGGTGATGTAATCAGCTGAAAGCTGATGGTCTCACAATGGTCAGCCTCAAACAACAGTTTCAGGGGGACAGTTTTATGGGTAACAGGTCCTGAAGATAAGGGTGACCTGTAAAATATCGTATTGTCTCGATATTTTATTAACTTGTATTGATGAGAAATGTTCAAATAGAAAGTCCTTCCACTTCTTGTAAAAACTCAAAAAGATTTAATAATAACGTTGCATAAAAATTAGAAATAAAATATTGGCATACAGAATGTTTAAATAATGTCCAAAAAATATAGTTAAGTTCTTGATAATAAGATTGTATATATGTATATGTGTGTATGTGTCTCTCAAGGCTTCAAGCAATGTGAGCATAAAAAGTCTTTGTTTCTACTCTTAAATGAGCAATCCAGCCCCCACCTTTTCCTCAAAATGGGCTGATATACTTGTAGTCCCACAAAGATAATTGGAAACAGATGTGTGTATATATATATAACAAAAACCTCCAGTCTACTTCTCTCAAAGTCTGAGTGTAACTTTATCTCTTACATAGATGGGGGAGGATGGGGGAAGGTATAGCTAATTACTCTCATATGTGGCTTGAATGTAAAGGAAAAACCCAAGATATATGTTCACAGACTCTGAAGTCTAATTACTCACTTTTCCCAATCTAGAACAAATATAAATATAA
>CATNWA010003386.1:0-19596 GCA_951230385.1 Staurois parvus | reverse complement strand
GTATTGGCACCTTCTAAAAATTGTAAGCAATAGTTGCATTCTAAATTTGTGATGCTCCTGTAATTTGCAATTAAACTCATCTGTATCAATTAACAGGTGCTGACAATATAGAAATCACACCACCAACCAGTTAAAAATGGTGAAAAATTTACTCAATCTTTCTGTTGTGTGTCTCTGTGTTGCCACATGGAGCATGGAGAAGAGAAAGAGCAGCAAAAAATTGTTTGAGATTTGAGAACAAAAACAATTATGGAAAAGGCATGGACAATCTCAAGGTTATAAGTCCATCCTCAGAGATTTTAATGTTTCTGTGTCCACTGTGCGCAACATTGTCAAGAATTTTACAGCCCATGGCACTGAAGCTAATCTCCGTGGACGAGGAAGAAAGAGAAAAATTGATCAAAGATTGCAGTGAAGGATTGTTCGAATGGTGGATAAAGAACCTCGATCAGCTTCCAGACAAATTCAAGATGACCTTCAAGTACAAGGTACATACTGTGTCAGCTCGCACTATATGGCACCATCTGAATGAAAAGGGACCCTATGGTAAGAGACCCAGGAGGACCCCACTGCTGACACAGAAACAAAAAAAAAATTAAGCCAGATTGGAGTTTACCAAAACTTACCTGCGGAAGGCAAAAATCCTTTTGGGAGAATATGCTGTGATCAGACGAAACAAAATTTCAAACTTTTTGGTAAAGGCCATCATTCTACTGTTTTCAGAAAAAGAAATGAGGCCTTTAAAGAAAAGAATACAGTCCCTACAGTCAAATATGGTGGAGGCTCACTGATGTTTTTGGGTTGCTTTGCTGCTTCATGGACTGGATGTCTTGACCGTGTGCATGGCATTATGAAATCTGATGACTACCTAAGAATTCTGAGGTGCAATGTAGGGCCCAGTGTCAGGAAGTTGGATCTCTGTCAGAGGTCATGGGTCTTACAGCAGGACAATGACCCAAAGCACACATCAAAAAGCACCCAGAAATGGTTTACGACAAAGCATTGGGGAGTACTGAACTGGTCCATATCTCAATCCCATAGAGCACCTATGGAGAGATCTCAAAACAGCGTTGGGAAAAGGAACCTTTCCAATCTGAGACACCTGGAGCAGTTGGAGAAAGAAGAGTGGTCCAAAATTCCAGTAGAGAGGTATAAGAAACTCAATGATGGTTACAGGAAGCGAAATGATTTCAGTTACTGTTTCCAAGGGGGGTGTGCTACCAAATATTAAATTGAGGGGTGCCAATAATTTTGTCCAGTCCATTTTTGGGGTTTTGCATGGAATGTGTCAGATTTGGCTTTTTGTTCTCCACTTTTTTTTGTGTCATACCATTACAAACAAAAGAAATAAACATGAGATTGCCTAAACATTTGTAATTGCAACACTTTTTAGACGAAGTGGTGCATTATCGGACAGAAATGCAGGGCTGCCAATAGTTTTGGCTATGACTGTATATTACAGCACTAAGAAGCTTCTCACACTCATCAATCACCCTGCCTGAATAAGACTGACCCAGCAAGTGCAGCAGAAGAAGTAGAAGTTACAAAGCTGAGTCTTTAGCAAATACCCTCTCATGTAAAGAACTTGATGTATTGTGGCTGTAATGGATTACTGGAAGCTGAGATCAAATAAAAACGGTGAACTTTCTGACTTTAGCAGAGAGGGGCCGCGAGTTTGGTGGCTTCATTAGCACACTGACCAATTTTATAAGTTACCTGAATTTGCTATTTAAAGAAGAACTTCGGGATAGGTGAAAGAAATCACCCATTAGTATACCCCCTACACAAAACAGTTAATTACATTTTGAAAATCATTACCATTTAGGAAAAAGGTCTTTTTGAATTCTCATGACCTCATCTCTGTAATTCAAAAGATAAAAGCATCTGCTCTACCAAGGAGGAGGCGTAATAGTAGGGGATACATCACATCCTCTCCTCTCTCTGCAGTAAAAGGAAACTACAGTTCCCATCAACCACAGGGAATTGCAGTGAATGTGGGTGGGTACACTAGGCTTGCAAATGTTGAATATGTCTGAGAGTCCCGGTCTGCCCACCACTGAAAGTGGGGCTGAATTACATCACTGCTTCCTGGAGAAAGAACTACAGAAGGGATGTGCCACGACCAATGGCTGGGGAATGGGAGGCATAGCAGCCACTGCTCTTACAAACAGGAAACAAAAGAGAATTAACGGTTTGGTTTGAAAATGAATGGGTTACTTCAGAGCAACTACTGAATGAATCAGAAGATGGATGACATATTCAATGAAGGTAAGAAATCAGCAACAAGGACACGTAAATAAGTTTTTGCCCCGAGTTCTGTTTTAATTATTTTTTTTAAGCATATAAATAAAAAATAAAGTAAGTGTCTCAATATTCTTTTGCAGCCACCAGCTCCTTCCAGGTATTATTGAATATCAAAGTAATATTGAAGGTTTTATTTTTTGTACTAAAAAATTAAAACAAAATAAAGTTGATGTTACCTCTGCAATGCAACAATATTGCACAGAGCTGTCCCTTACCTCCTCTTTGGTGGCCCCCTGCCAATGCTGTCTGCTTCTCCTCTGAGTACCCCCATTAGCAAACGTGGTGCTAAGGGGGCACCTGTGCAGGCGCCCTCCTGATCTGGGCTGAGTGATTCCATAGACACATACAACACCAGTAAGCCCCACCCCCTCTCACTTCTCACAGGCTTTTGAATCACAGCAGCAGGAGTCTATGGCTCCTGCTGCCCTTAGCGTCTCCTGTGAGACCAGAAAGAGGGGACAGTGGTGCTGAAGCCAGGACAGCACTGGATTGTGAGAGGAGGCTAGTAAGAGTTTAGGGATGAAGGGGAAGAACAAGTAGTCAGGAGATTTTTACCTAAAAGCAGAGAATGCATTAAGGTAAAAAAAACACTTAGACATTAGAACTACTTTAATGCTACCCACTAATTGTTGTAGTAGCACAATTTTCTGTTAAGGAGATTGGTCATTCGAGATGCTTAGTTGTGTGCTGGGTGACCCAGTCTCCCCAATGCCTCCACTAGCTGGTGCTGTGGAGCAAGTCATCTCCAAATTTCACATCCAAAGCACTCAAGTCCTTTTCTCTCAGCAGTTCACCCTGCTCCCACTCCAAGGGCTCCTGCTCTGCTCTTACATTAGAAATTCGGTACACTGCTGGGACGGGGGGATGAGCTGGCTTAAACAATGACTTCAGTATTTATGTGGTAAATTTGAGGATAAATAGCTCCATAGTGCTGGAAGATACTGGCAGTTAATGAAGGATTTTTTTATTTAAAGCTCATTTACAACTTATAAAGTAGTTATAAAGCCTAAACATTTTTTACCTTTATGCATTCCTTACATTAAAATGTAAAAAATGTTTAGACATTGGCGATCATCCCCTCACCTACCCTTATACTTACCTGAGCCCAGGGTGGATGAAAATTGATGATTTAAAAAAAATCAATCATCAAAAAAATCAAACATCATCAAAAAATTTTTTAAAAATCTTTTTTTTTTATTTAATTCGGATTTTTTTTATTTTTATCAAATTTATTTTAATAAAATGCTTTTGGAGTACAAATCTATCTAAAGATAGTTTTTCATTTAAGATACATTAATAATTTAGTTTATTCAACATAAAATGGAGCTTAGTTTGAGCATCTCCCTATAAATTCAGATCAGCTCATGGGGGAGATCTCTGATGGGGTGCTGCTTCAGATTGAGTGCGGCTTTGAACGAGTGCATAGAAGAAGCAGTTAAACGCAGCAGTTGAACTTAAGCAGGAGAACTCAAGCAGCAGGAAGACACAACAACAGCAAGAAGCTCTACAGCATGCTGGAAGACTGCAACCAAACACCTTGGAAAACCTCTTACATGCCTGAGTCCCACTCTGTGTACCTTTATATAATACACCCCTCTTCTCCTTATCATATTACTACCCTCTGTTCCCAAATCTCATTTCTTTACCCCTCTGCTCCACCTCACAACCTGTACATCTCCCCCTCACTGCTATCATCTCCCTACTACTGCTCTCTTCACCTCCCCAAAATGTCTCTTCCACTCCTCCTTCTCATTTTCCTCTCCTCCGTTCCCAAAATCCATTCACTATATCCCTCTGCCCCTCCCAAACATTTGTATATCGTGTCCTCACTGCTTCCCTCACCCCTCTATGGCACCCACCACCTCCTCCTATTACTCCGCTCTCCCACTGACCCCAACACCTCCACTAGGAGTTTCTCACGCTCCCGCACATCCCGCTCCCATGCCACCTTTCTCACCCTTCTCCTCCTCCTAGCCGCGGGGGACATCTCCCCGAATCCTGGCCCTCCACCTCCCTCACCCGCTCAACACCCTCCCACCTCCACGTCCTACTGCAACCCCCACAACTTAGTATCTGTCCCCCTGCTCCCTAAAATCTCCCCCCCGTTTTCATGTGCACTCCTGAACACCCGTTCGGTGTGCAACAAGCTTACCGCCATCCACGACCTCTTTGTTTCCCGCTCCCTCAACCTCCTAGCGATCACGGAAACCTGGATCCAGCCCACTGATTCTACCTCCCCTGCTGCACTCTCCTACGGAGGTCTCACCTGGACCCACTCACCCAGGCCTAACGGTCGTAAAGGTGGTGGGGTTGGTCTGCTCCTGTCACCGCAGAGCACCTTCCGAGTCCTCCCAAACCCCCCCTCCCTATCCTTCTCCTCCTTTCGAGGCCCACTGCCTCCGACTATTCTCCCCAACCCCCCTGAAGATTGCTGTGATATACCGGCCTCCTGGATCCATACCCCGCTTCCTGGATGACTTCTCCTCCTGGCTACCCTTCTTCCTCTCCTCTGAGCTACCCACCATAATTCTTGGGGATTTCAACATCCCTGTCAACCTCGACAACCCGGACACAGCCCGTCTCCTCCACCTAACCTCCTCCTTTGCACTTGCACAGTGCATACAATCCACCACCCACTCCGACGGAAATATCCTGGACCTTGTCTTCTCCAACCGCTGCGCTCCCCACAACCTCACTAACACCCCCTTCCCTCTCTCTGACCACAACCTGATCACCTTCTCTATCTCCTCGTCCTCCAACGCCTACCCCTCCAAGTGTCACACTACTACAAGCCGTAACCTCCGCAACCTTAACCCTGCCTCCCTCACACTCTGCAGCTGATCAACTCCACGACCGCATCCTCCCCCTGTCCTGCCCCGACTTGGCTTTGACCGCCTAAACAATGCGCTCTCAACAGCCCTCGACTCACTAGCGCCTTTAACCACACGCAACATCAGACCCCGACCGCTCCAGCCCTGGCAGACTGATCACACCAAAACACTCAAACGACAAAGTCGTGCCCTGGAGCGACTATGGCGCAAAACCAAATCCCAACAAGCCTTCATCTGCTACAAATCTGCCTTCCACACCTACACCTCCTCCCTCCATGCTGCCAAACAGGCCTACTTCTTGACCCTCATCAAGGCCCTCTCCTCCAATCCTCGCCGACTCTTCTCTGCCTTCAACTCTCTACTCTCTCCACCCCCACCTCCACCCAGCACCTCACTCACTGCCCTTGAGATTGCCAATCACTTCAAAAACAAAATTGACACAATTCGCAAGGACATTGCCGCAACTCACACACCCTCTCAACCCGTCCCCTCTCACACAGCTACCCCCTTATCCCCCCTCCCCCTCGACATAACCCGCAGGGACTTCGTCGCTGCTCAAACTCTCTCCAACCCCCTTCACCCTCACTCAGCTACCCCCTCATCACCCCTCTCCCACAGCCCCACCACTGCTCTGACCTCCTCTTCCACCCCACCCTACATTCCTCATACTGAAGCTCCCCCAACACTCCACACCTTTGACCTTACTACCATCGAGGAAGTCTCCAAGATCCTCTCTGATGCCCGCCTCACCACCTGCCCCCTCGACCCTATCCCCTCACAACTCCTACGACCTTCCTCCTCCTCCATCCTACGCTCCTCACCCACATCTTCAATCTCTCCCTCTCCTCAGGCACTTTCCCCTCCCCTCTGAAACATGCACACATCACCCCCATACTTAAAAAGCCCTCCCTGGACCCCAATGACCCGAACAACCTCAGACCCATCTCCCTGCTCCCATTTACATCTAAACTCCTCGAGCGCCTCGTCTACACCCGCCTATGCTCTCACCTCAACGACAACAACCTCCTCGATCCCCTACCCTGCCCCCCTGCCTTACTCAAACTCTCCAACGACCTGCTAACCGCCAAAGCTAATGGCCACTATTCAGTGCTCCTACTCCTTGACCTCTCTGCGGCCTTCGACACAGTCGACCACCCCCTCCTCCTCAAAAAACTACACTCCCTCGGCCTCAGAGATTCTGCTCTCTCCTGGCTCTCATCCTACCTGTCACAACGCTCCTTCAGCGTTACCTATAATGCTACCACCTCCCCCTCACTCCCCCTCTCTGTTGGGGTCCCTCAAGGCTCTGTCCGGGCCCCTTCTCTTCTCCATCTATACCTCCTCCCTTGGCCAACTCATACACTCTCACGGCTTCAACTACCACCTCTATGCCGACGACACACAAATCTATCTCTCAACCCCCCACCTCACCCCCTTGGTCTCAGCCCGAATCACACACCTACTGAGCGACATATCAGACTGGATGTCGCTCCACTTCCTTAAATTGAACCTCTCCAAAACGAGTTTCTTGTCTTCCCCCCAGCCCGGACACCACCCCCCATTGATTTCTCCGTCACATCCAACAACGCTACCATCAAACCCGCCCTGCAGGCCAGAGTACTGGGTGTCATTCTGGACTCCAACCTATCCTTCCAGCCCCAAGTCCAATCTTTAACAAACTCGTGCAGACTCCACCTCCGCAACATCGCCAAAATCCGCACGTTCCTAACCCCAGAAACCACTAAACAGCTCATCCACTCCCTCATCATATCACGACTCGACTACTGCAACTCCCTCCTCACTGGCCTGCCTCGCCGCTGGCTATCCCCTCTTCAGTCCATCCTGAACACGGCTGCCAGACTCATTCACCTTTCCAACCGCTCTGTCTCCGCCACCCCCCTCTGCCAATCCCTCCACTGGCTTCCGATTGTGCAACGGATCAAATTCAAAATCCTAACGCTGACGTACAAAGCTGTCCACCATACTGCCCCGAACTACATCACCGACCTAATATCCAAGTACCGCCCAGCACGCACACTCCGCTCCTCACAAGACCTCCTTCTCTCTAGTTCCCTGGTCTCCTCCTCCCATGCCCGCCTCCAGGACTTCTCCAGGGTGTCACCCATCCTCTGGAACTCCCTGCCCCAACCCATCAGATTATCACATACTCTCCTCTCCTTTAGGCGCACCCTGAAAACCCATCTCTTCAGGGAAGCCTACCCCACCCCCTGCTAACTTGCCGACCTCCTCCACTCTTCCTACCACTCCATCCCCCACAGCTATCTCCTCCTGTGCCACCATCCCCTCCCTCCTAGATTGTAAGCTCGAAAGAGCAGGGCCCTTGATCCCCTCATGTTTTGCATTGTATTGGTATTGTTCTGTCACATGTTCTGTCTCCCTTTGTAATGTACAGCGCTGAGCGAACTATTGGCGCTTTATAAATACTGTATAATAATAATATAATAATAGTTATGTAGCATGAGGCTGTATATTCTGCAATATTTACATTTTCGGTAAACTCATTCAATGAATCCAAGCTCTGCAAACTGAGATAACATGGACTGCACTGATGCATTCACACACTTTCACAGTGACCATGAGAAAAAAACATGAAATAAAAGAATTTGAGTCGTTCTTAAGCTATGTGCGATTAACCTATTAACCTAAAATCGGCTCCGATATCGCTGTTTTACTAACCTGAGAGCTTATTATTCCAAAAAGGAAACCTTCATTGGGTTTGAAAATATAAAAGGTTCTAACTACCAGCAAGAATGAGTTGGATTCCTTATATTTAAAGAGGACCTGTCATTTTAGATCCAAAGTGGCAGCGCCTGTTAGCGGGCATCCAATCACCTGCTGCCGCCACGTCCCTCACCTTGTGTCACTGCCGCATCACCAGCCATCCCACTAAAGTGAATAGGACTGTTGGTGAGTCAGATCAGAGGAGCAGCCGCTGCAGGACAGAGATGACAGTTGCTCTTTAAAAATTATTATTTAAATCAAGCCTTTTCACTAATGATTTAAATCATATCCACCCTGCCTGAGCCCTCATTTGATCCAGCGCTGTGCTGGATCTTCTGTCCCCTCACTTTCTGGTCTCAAAGGTTTTGCGGTCAATAAAAGCCAGTGACAAGGGAGTGGGGGGGGGGGGGAATTATTATTATTATACAGGATTTATATAGCGCCAACAGTTTGCGCAGCGCTTTACAAAATGAATTAGAGTTTTGCTGTCTGTGTCTGTGGATGCAGGCAGTGGGGTTTGGGAGCAACCTTGCATGATTACCCCCATAGAAAACAGCTTCCTATGGGGGTACTTTACAGAGAGGAGGAACCAGGAGCACTGGCGGGGGACCCCAAGAAGAGGAGGTTTGGGCCTACTCTGTGCAAATACATTGCACGGAGCAGGTAAGTATAAACCTGTTTGTATTTTTTTCAAATTGCATTTTTAATCACTTTAGACATATATAAAGTCCTCATGCACACTTGACATTTTTATAGCGGCTGTTTTCGGCTTTTGATGTTTTTTCTACAGCCAGTAAACCCCCCCAGCATGTTATCCTATGTGTCCATGCACACATAGACTGTAATCAACGTTTTTTTGTCAAGGACATTATTTGGCTGGAAAAAAACCCAGGACTAGTGGGCTTCTAGGAGTTTTTTTAGCTGTAAAAATGCTCTAACGCAGAAAAGCATGGCAAACTGCGGTGAAACGGCACAAACCGGTGTTTTTGGACTTTTTTCGGTAAAAAAAAAAACACTAAGGAAAGCAAACACGCAAAAACGCGTCAAACCGCTACTAAACACGGCAAGATGCAGTTAAACACTAAAAAAAGCTAAAAAAACTTGCGTTTTTAACGTGACTTTACACAGATAAGATTACCAGCGTTATCAAAACGCCCCATGTACATGGAGACAATTAGTTATTATTTATTTATTTCAGGTACTTATATAGCGCCATCAATTTACTCAGCACTTTACATATATATTGTACACTCACACCAGTCCCTAACCCTCAAGGGGCATACAATCTAAGGTCCCTAACTTACATTCATACATACACATACTAGGGCCAATTTAGACAGGATCCAATTAGCCTACCAGCATGTCTTTAGAGTGTGGGAGAAAACTGGAGTACCTGGAGGAAACCCACACAGGCACAGGGAGAACATGCAAACTCCAGGCAGGTGGTGCCGTGGTTGGGATTCGAACCAATGACCTTAGTACTCCCAGGCGGAAGTGCTAACCATTTAGCCACCGTGCTGCCCTAGTTGAAAGTCCTAAGCCTGGAAACAGTTACACTTTAGGCCTATGTTGGTAAGCATCCATATTTGTTCCTTGTTACCATGGCAGCTTTAGCAGTTAAAGTAATGGAAGATTTTGGCGTGAACAGCACAATTGTCATTCAGCATCTCACCACATTTTTAAACCCTAAACTCTAGGGAGATTTAAAAACACTATTTAATCCAGTTATCTGTTACTTAGAAATCCATGCGTGTTTTTTATGGCCAAAACCTTTTTTGGAAGAATTAGAACACCTGTCAATATTTCACAGCAGTCTGCGCTCCCGCTACGTAGATTCACACTCTGTATGTCTTAGTGACTATCAGAAACTGATTGGAAATTACCTTTACATTTTTCTGGTGCCAACTTCCTACGAGGGGAATTCCCCTCACTTTGTATAGATTTTTTTTTACTTCCTGTTGGGTTTTCAGGACAATAATGGGACACAGACAGCCCAAAAAATCAATAAATACAATCTCAGATATGATATGGATTTTAACCCTTTCCAACTCTGCTCAAAAAAAAAAAAAAAAAAAAAAGTTTTGACTATAAATACCTTTAACCACTTCCCGTCCAGCCCATGTACATAAATGGCCGGACGGGAAAAGTGCAGGAGCGGGTTGTCATTCATAAACAGCGCCTGCATTCACAGCCTGTGCGAGCTCCCTGGGAGCGCGCGGTACCGCGATTCGCTGCCCGCTGCGTCCGGAGGAACAATCGCGGTAAGGGACCTCTGTGTGAGGTCCCGATCATGTGATCACTGATTGGCCAATCTGTGATCACATGAATAGTAGTAAGCAAGATGTCACTTCTGACATCATTGCTTACTACTAGTGAAATCTGTGAATGATCACAGAGATCACATGGTACAAGGCTATTCACAACAGCCTTGTACCATGTGACAAGCTGTGACCAATCACTGCTCTCACAGTATTTCTCAATGGTTGCAAGAATGCAGCCAGAGAGAAGGAGAAATGATTGCTTTTACAGCCTTTATGGGTGTAAAAGCAATCAGTGTAACAAAAAAAAAAAATCTTCATCACCCCCCCACAAGTAGTACAGTGTCACTATGGTGACACTGTACTGCTAGGGTGAAAGTATGTTAAAAAAAAAACCAAAATATAAATAGTATAAAAAAAAAAAAAATGTAAAACAATTTTTTGAAACATTGTAATTTTTGGTTATAAACGAATTTGGGTTATTTTTTTTTTACTTAAAAGATAGCTGAATATATTTTAATCAAGATTTATGAAGAAAGATTATTTATTAGCAACATTTTATAAGAAAAAACACTTTTTTTTCAAAATTTTAGCGCTGAAAGCTGAAAATTGGCCTGGACAGGAAGGGGGTAAAAGTGTCCAGACTTGAAGTGGTTAAAGGATATACAGGGTTTAGATAAAAAATGGAAACACCACACAATTTGCAGGTGTGAAAGTGACCACATGTTTTGCATTGAAAGCAAAAGTGATGTAACATTTCATCAACCACTGTGTGAGCTGCTAGTAATATGGAGTCATGTCAGAGCTTAATGAGCTTCAAAGAGGGCAAATCGCTGGTGCCGGCTTACCTGGTTTCTCAAGTTGCCAATTCTGTCATGTTGTGAGGTACGTATCAAAAGGTTATGCTGGCATGTCCAGTTTCCGGGAAAACGACATCTGATAAGCGGAAGTGCGGTGACATGGTCAACTGACCGAAAGAGACAAAACGACATTGCGCAGGACTGTGACCTGGAATAAGAAAACAACTGCTGCAAAAGTGACTGCAGAGCTCAATCTCAGTCCTGTGAAGAATAAGTTCAGTGAAGACTGAGATTGAGCTCTGCAGTCACTTTTGCAGCAGTTGTTTTCTTATTCCAGGTCACAGCCCTGCGCAATATCTTTTTGTTTCTTTCGGTCAGTTGACCATGCTGACCACGCTTATGCTTATCAAAAGACGTTTTCCCGGAAAAACTGTATATGCCGTCATAACCTTTGACCCTTGTACCTTGCGATGCGGCAAATAAATTGGCAACTTCAGTCGCAGAGGCACCAGCTACGTGGGCACCTACAATATGCCCTCTTTGAAGCTCTGACACAACTTTGTATTACAATGCATGCAGTGAATGATGGAAGTGAGGCTTCCCACCTGTTAGCTAGGTGTCTCATTACACAGCGGAAGCAAAAGACTGTTACATCACTTCCACTTTCAATGTGAAACGTTGTCACCTTCACACCTGCCAATAATGTAGTATTTATATTTTTTGTTGAACCCCTGTATATAAAGGAATGCTGCACTGATAAATATGGAGGCTTTCACTGCTGAGCATTTCTTGATAAATGCTGTTTATCTGCCTGTCTTGCTGACCTAATAGCCTAATATTTTCTAAATCACATGTATGTCAATTTGACATTTTCACTTTAGTCACAAATCACTTGCTACATGCATGTTTCAGGTGAACGACAAAGTATTCATAACAGATGATCAGCATTCCAGCCCCAGAACTTGCATTCTCAGAACCCTCCCCATGTGACGGTGCTGGTGGTCCAGCATTGTCATGATGAATGAGCCACATTCTTTTCCCTACTTGGAAGTACATAGTCAATACTTTCATCCCAGTAGCTGGGGAGTGAAGGAAAGGAGAGTATGTGCTGCTTGGTAGGGGTGGGGGACTAAATCAAATGTACTGCTTTGCCCTGCAGGTTTGATTTAAAGGGCATGATAGGTGAAGTTTAGTTAAAGTAAGCAAGGCTTCATATCACCCTTCCAAGGTACTGTAAATGCTTTTATAAACTTCCTACCTACCTACCTCTTTACAACTTACAGGTTTCAGCTCACACTTCTAATTGTCCAACATAGCCACATTGTACATACCTAATCCATTGACTATGGGTGAATCACAGGCCTCCAGCCCGCTTGGTAGACCTGGTGTGCCTTTGTCATCATCTAGGTCATTTTTTCCCTGCTCTGATCCGTTTTCAAAGTGCTTGTCCTCTGTGTGAGTATGAGGGTCCCCGTTTTCCAGGGGTTTGATCAGTGGCATTATCTGCAGTCCGCTAGGAGTAGTTCTGTAGGTTAAAGTCTTTGTTGGTCGGTCCCCGGGGGTATATTTGGCTGTGCATACCTTCTTCTGCTTTTGAAGTGCATGTATTCTCCTCCGTTTCTGTGCGGCCCCCCCCGTCCTCTGCCAGAATCAGGAGACCTGTGAGTTATTTTGGCAACAGAAGACCCTCGTAAGAGCTTTGAAGCCACTGCCTGCTTGCCGGCTTTGGCTCGCCTGTCTCTGCCTAGGTGCAGTCCATTAAATTCATCAATAAACTCCTCACAGTGTAGTAGGTGGTGTTCCGGTTCCCAAGTGTCTTCACTACTCCCGTAACCTTTCCATCGTATTAGGTATTCCCACTTCCCTTTTTTGTTCTTTCTTTTGTCAACAATCCTTTCAACCTAATAAGGAACAGGACAGTTAGTATTGGGTTTCTTCAGATAGTTTTAAAGAATGGAGTAAGATGACATTAATAGTTACAATGTTTTAATAGTTTGTTCATAACATCAACCAAATAGATCACAGCTCTGGGTGCTTCACCCAGATATAATCAATAGAGAAATATGTTCGACAAAAACAAATCCAAATTAATTTAGAGAAAAATATACTTTATTAGCCAATTATCCTCTAGAGCAGCCTTTCTCAACCAGGGTGCCCAGGCACCCCAGGGTGCCTTCAGGTTTCTTCAGGGGTGCCTTGGCAAAATGTCCAAAAATTGCTCAAAAGTTGTATACAAACCAGCGGGTGGAACAAGCCTGCCTTTCAGTTACACAAAGCCGCAGGTTTTCATAGTGCATCATTACGACCTTCTAGCCACAGGCGTCCTGACAGCCAATGACATAATCAGTTGATAAGGAGGTTGTTAGTCGCCTGCACAGCATCCTAGTTTGATCATCCCCTGCCTCTCTCCATCAGTGCTGGGGTCACATTAGCTCAGTGATGGAGAAAAACTGAGGGAGAAGAGAAACATTGGAATACTAGTCAGTACCAGTGTGCAGAAGTATATTTGCTTTGAAAGAATAAATCACCTCTAATGTTGGTTGTCCTACGTGTGTGGACGTTGCTGTGTTATATAAAACTATTAGAATAGTTTTTCACATTTTAGAATGGGGTGCCTCGGGACTCTCCATAATTTTAAAGGGTGTCTTGACTGAAAAAAGGTTGAGAAACACTGGCCTAGAGCAGGGTTTCCCAACTAGGGTTCCTCCAGAGGTTGCTAGGGGTTCCTTGAGCAACGAGCAATATCGCCTCTCAGATAGGTTCCTGCTGTCACCACTGATATTTTTAGCTATCTATAATGGTATATTTCTTCTCAATGACCACAAGTGCAAGGAACATTCTTCCCACTGACCATCACACGAATGTATCATGAGCTGTAGATACAGTTATTTTTAGCAGGGGTTCCCCACGACCAAAAAGTCATTTCAATGGTTCTTCTAGAGGACTAAAATGAGCCCTCAAAATACTATAACAATATTTACAACATAAACAACACAACAAAAATTAATATAACACTGTGGACACTATAAATGTGTATATGTATTCATATAGAGTGGGTAAAGTAAGTATTGAACACGTCCACATTTTTTTATTTTTTCATATATCTCTAAAGGTGCAATTGACATGAAATTTCACATGTCGGTAACAACCCATGCAATCCATACATACAAAGAAACCAAAACAAAAACGTTCAGAAATTCAGTTATGTGTAATAAAATGGAATGACACAGGAAAAAAGTATTGAACACACTAATTGAAATTTATTTAATACTTTGTACAAAATCCTTTGTAGGTAATGACAGCTTCAAGACGCCTCCTGTTTTCAGAAACTAGTCGCATGCATTGCTCAGGTGTGATTTCGGCCCATTCTTCCACACAAACAGTCTTCAAATCTTGAAGGTTCTGTGGGCCTCTTCTGTGAACTTTTATTGTTAGTTCTTTCCAACCAATTGCGTTTCCTTGGCTTTGTGTTTGGGATCATTGTCTTGCTGAAATGTCCACCTTCATTTGATCTTTATCATCCTGGTAGATGGCAGCAAATTTTTACACCATGTTGTTCTATCCTCTAAACCTCACTGTTGGTATGGTGTTTCTGGGGTTATGTGCAGTGCCATTTAAACCTCCAAACATGGTATTATGGCATCCAAAGAGTTCGATTTTGGACTCATCTGACCAGACTATATTCTCCCAGTATTTCACAGGCTTGTCTAAATGTTGTGCAGCAAATTTTACACGAGCTTCAGCATGATTTTTCTTCAGCAATGGAGTCTTGCATGGTGAGCGTGCATACAGACCATAGCAGTTGAGTGCATTACTTAATGTTTTCTTTGGAACAATTGTACCTGCTAATTCCACGTCTTTCTGAAGCTCTCCACAAGTGGTCCTTTGCAGACAACTCTTCTGATAATTCTTTTCACTCTCCTCCATCAGAAATCTTGCGAGGAGCACCTGGTTTCGGCCAGTTTATGGTGAAATGATGTTCTTTCGACTTATGGATTATGGCCCCAGCAGTGCTCACTGGAACATTCAGAAGTTTAGAAATCCTTCTGTAACCAATGCCATCAGTAAGTTTTGCTACAATAAGGTTGTAAAGGTCTTGAGGGAAATCTTTACCTTTTTCCATCATGAAATGTTTCTTGTGTGACACCTTGGTAATGAAACACCTTTTTATAGGCCATCAATTGAGACTGAAGCAACTGATTTTTCTGATTTGCACTGACAAGGGGCAGGATTGATTTCTCTAATTACTGATAGATGTCAGCTGGTGTCCTGGCTTTCCATACCTTTTTGCATCTCCATTTCTTCATGTGTGAAATACTTTTTCCCTGTGTCTTTCCATTTTATTTCACATAAATGAACTTCTGAAACATATTTGTTTTGGTTTCTTGTATGTATGGATTGCATGGGTTTTTACCCACATGTGGTGAAAATTTCATGTCAATAGCACCTTTAGAAATATATTTACTGAGAACAATGGTGCGTGTTCAATACTTATTTTAGACGCTGTAGGTATTGTAAATGTATAGTGTGTTGTAACTCTACCATATACTAGGAATATATAAGTGTAAAATACGGTACCCAATAAATCTACTAAGCTATCCCAATATTCACAAAGAAACTTTCACCCTTGAAAGGAGTGTAATAATTATATAACAATATGAATGGGTCCCCACCTTATAAAATCCCCACCCTATATTTAGTGGCAAACAAATCTTTAGGAAATAAATCTCCGAAATATACAAATATACAAGCAAATAGTGTTAAAATTAAAATAAATAAATAAATGAAGTAAATAAAGTCTTTTCCCGCAAATATAGTGAAATTAATACCCGAGTGTCATTAAAGTCCAAAAATTTATAAATGAATACAGCAATGTCCAACTCCAACTTGATAATTCTTTAAAGATGTTGAGCCTTTCCTCTGGCTCCCAAAGGTTGGAAAATGCCTCAAAGAAAAACAAACTCACAATAGTGCATTATCTCAATAATATTATTCCATATCACTCTATATTTAGTGCAAAAAAAATGTGCAAAAAAAACAAAATAAACCAACACTGCAAAATCAGTGATTGTGCTTCACTCTGTGCCAAACACAACTCCAGTGATGTGTCACCTCTACTTAAATCAGCAAGTATACCCTTACCAGAAATCATAGGATACAACGCCTTGTATATCAATAGAAGGTATCACCAGAAACGCTTCTTCTACTCTCCTTCTACTTCCATTTACCATACGGGATTTTATAAGGTGGGGACCCATTCATATTGTTATACAATCATATACTAGGAATACCAATGAAAGACACAAAAAAAGTAAAGTATAGTGCAAGGGTCTCCCTACTTTCTAAGCAAAGGGCCAGTTTACTGTCCGTCAGACAGGGCTGAACGGAGTAGAAAATGCCGTGGCATCAGTGAAATAACCAATGCCCCATCAATGGTTTAAATGGAATGAATAGTGCACCATTATTGGTATCAATGAGAAGAACAGTGCCCCATTATTAGTATCAATGGGAAGAAACAGTGCCCCATTATTGGTATCAATGGGAAGAACAGTGCCCCATTATTGGTATCAATGAGAAGTAAACAGTGCCCCATTATTGGTATCAATGAGAAGAACAGTGCCCCATTATTGGTATCAATGGGAAGAAACAGTGCCCCATTGATGCTGTCAGTGGGAGGAATAGTGCCCCAAGAGCTGGGTAAAGCCAAGCCAAGGACCACATCTGGTCCAAGGGTAACAGTTTGGAACCACTGGTATAGAATATAAATATAACTCGAATAGTGCATCAAAGAAATGCATTCTAAGGATGAGATATAACTATCCTGCAGATCACCACGCATATGCTGCAGTTGAGCTGCTAAGTAGTACACCCAGGCGTTGTCGACAGCAACCCCTCCCCTATCTCTGGGGCCCCACAGTTGTTCAAGCTTGATCCCTCCATAACAACATTCTAAAAATAGAATTAGCAATATGAAAAATCCACAAAAGACATGAACGATGGGTTTATTATGTAGGAAATATAGTAGTTGGGCCATTAAATATCATTTTGATGAGGTTGGTTCTGCAAACAAGGATAACCATTCCATTCCAAATTGTTAACTTTATCTTGAAAGTGTAGTAATAGATGCAAAACTATTGTTAGCACAGTAATCAGTGAAAGTGGGCGTGATTACCACACCCAGGTATTTAAAAGGAGGGAGGTAACTTGGCCCGGCCCAAAGGAGGAAAGTAATGAATTAACTGCACCATCAAGTGGCAGCAAGGCAGATTTGGACCAATTGATTTTGGGACCAGAGTATCCTCCGAAAAAATGAAATAGTAGGCATAATGGTGCGGAGAGAAAAAGTCAGAGTCACCCAGGAGCAGGAGCATACCACCTGAATACAATGTAAAATATCACTAATGCATCCGGTTATGGAGAGCATTAAACTCTCACTGTATGTTGGTACAGGCAGCCACAGAGGAAATCCAGCCCAATCACAATAGAGTCGTAGAATCAGGAACTGAGATGAAATATCTTCACAGAGATGCAGAAATCATAGAGGCTATTTCTCAAACAATAGATTGTGGTACTAAGCAGGATGTATGGTGAATACATTGTTTTGTACATCACCATGATCCAAATGTTGGTGCAAAAGGCATGACTATCATGAAGTCCACCCAAAGGAAATGATCAGAATATATGGCTAAAGAAAGGGACAAGGCCAGTGTCCCGTGACATGTTCTGTTGCCGCTCGTGTGTCAAACGTTCTAAAGAGCCCACGTTTGCCACCATTAAGACATAGGGAAGTAGCAGACTATGGCCAGTGTGGGAAGAAAAGGCCGCAGCATGAGTGGGTGTATATAATGCCCCAGACTCAGTGGTCATTGTGAGTAAAAAAAAAAAAAACAATGTTTGTGACCCATGGGGGGGGGGGGGGTATATTGCCCATTGTTGATTTCAGAGTGAAGTGTGGTACCAAATTGTAGATAACAGGGGGAGGAATATAGTCCCATCAGTAGTGTCCATGGGAGAAAATAGTGCCCCAAAGGCCAGTTAACTGCAAAACAGCAGCAGGTGGCAGTTTGGGAACTGTCTTGTAATGTTACTTTAAGAGATATATGGCCAAAGCTTTTTTTTAGCCAAACTTCATTGGTGGGTCACAGTACTCTCCTGAGACCCATAATCAGCTAATAGTGGCTATTGCCCGCTATCAGGTGACATGATCTAGGTGCTCTAGAATCTGGAAGGGTTCCTATAATGTATTGTCAAGGGCTAATAAATGTAAAAAGGATAGCTGCTACTCCAGACCAGCCCAGGTGGCCTCGGCCTACATGTCTCCAAAAAACACACACACACACTGATGCATTTCGCCCCACTCACTGAGGCTTAGTCATAGGGCACCCTATGACTAAGCCCCAGTGGGTAGGGTGAAATGCATCGGGATGTGTGGTTTGGTGGAGACATGTAGGCTAAGGCCCCACCTTTTTGTTTATTAACCTGGGCTGGTCAGGACTAGCCGCAATCCTTTCTCTTTACATTTATTAGCCCCCTGGATTGGTATTAGGTCAAGCTTGCACCCTATACTCTGGAATACAGGTCGCATTGTCTTGTCAAGGCTTGACAAAGAGAAAAACTCCCACGAAACGTATTGCCCCCCTCCATCCAATGTACGATCCAACCAGGAGAGCACACAACAGCGGAGAATGAGTTGTACACTGAGCAGGTCCCAACCGGTACAGATGAGTCTAAGCCTTAATGCACAATGAATGTTTTTACAGCGGCCGTTTTTGTCTTTTGATGTTTTTATCTACAGCCAGTAAACTCCCCAGCATGTTATCCTATGTTGTCCATGCCACACATGGACTGTAATTAACATTTTTGGCTGGAAAAAAAAAAAAAAAACCCAGGACTAAGTGGGTTTTCTAGAGTTTTTTTAGTTTGTAAAAGCTCTCTAACGCTTATTTAAAAACGTGGCAAAAACGCGGTAAAATGCTCCAAACAGGCATTTTTGGCTTCTTTTGACCTAACGCTAATGCAAAAATGCTTAAAAAACCCTGAAAAACTTACATTTTTAACGTGACTTTACACAGCTAACGTTACCAGCGTTATCAAAACCTCCCGTGTGCATGGAGACAATACATCGCCCTTCATAGCCCAACCCAATTTTATTTCAGCTTGGTTTGACTCGCAGGATTGTGGAAAAAACAATTCAAAACCCACGTTTGACTGGGACGATCCCTCCAGAAAGATCTGGGAGACACTGGAGTTGTGGTACACTATTCCACTATAAAGAGATACTTGTACAAATATGGTCTTCATGGAAGAGTCATCAGAAGAAAACCCCTTCTACGTCCTCACCACAAAAATCATCGTTTGAACTTTGCAAATGAACATTTTAAAACAAGCATGATACATTTTGGAAACAAGTTCTGTGGACCGATGAGGTTAAAATTTTAACTTTTTGCCGGAATAGCAAAGGTACGTTTGGAGAAGAAGGGGCACAGAATTTAATGAAAAGAACCTCTGTCCAACTGTTAAGCCCTGGGGTTGGATCAATCATGCTTTGGGTTGTGTTGCAGCCACTGGGACAGGGGGCCTCACACAGTAAAGGAAAATGGGGTTTTAATAAAATTTCAGAAATTTTGGATGGTAAAATTGTGCCTCTGTGAAAAAAAAGTG
>CATNWA010003385.1:0-19211 GCA_951230385.1 Staurois parvus | reverse complement strand
TGATATTCGGCCAGTATCCTCACTTCCAACCTCATACTCCAATGTGGATCCATCCACACTAGTTACTCAGACCAGTTTCCATCATAACCACCATCCCCGATATCGATATATGTATAACAGAAAGATATATATAGTATAAAAAAATAACCGCCACACACTCGGATCACAAATTTTTAATGGTGCTGATGCTTACAATATAAAATCTCTTTCTATCGCATGTTTGAAAGTATGAAAACCTTAATGCCGTCCGTCTAGGAGAGTCCAAACCGCTACAAACAGTCTCTCATCTTCTTCCACTCTCCAAGATGGGCCGCCGCTCAACTTCCATTCCTCGTTTGCGTCTGACGTCACTTCCCTCTACGCTGTTTCGTCATTGGACGTAATCATAAAGGGTGCGGTTTTGTCAGACTGGGACGCTTCTTTATACTCCTCTTCCTCATGACGGTGGATACCGTGATCTCCATCTTTGGAAGGGGCCACTGCTCTGCCCTTGACGGAGACCCAAAATCACATCGTTGTACTAGGCCTTATATAATATAACAATAGCATCAGTATGGACTCCATCTCTTAAGAATGGCAATGCCCCCCCCAAAAAGATTGCAGATATAAACCCACCATGAGTATAAACTTATATAAGCTGCTAACCCCCGAGATAAAATCATTCAAAAATTAAAATACATGTATAATATGTAAATGATATGCAAATACTATCTATAGCACTCCATATCTATTAAGTTGACAATTACTTAAATATAATTAAAATACATCTATTATATACTCTAAAATATGTATGGAGCAACCCCCTAACTTACTTCATACAGTACCATCCACATATATTAATAGAACACCACAACCCTGCTATATAAGAAATTGAACATCAATGCAATAAGACCTAAAACCACACTATATGTATTTCTTATGTACTAACCCTCTCCTATCTAATTTATGCTCCTATAAATAATTATAACTATTATAATATTAATTAAATCTCTTTAAAGATTCTAATCACTACTGTTTTAATACCCATGAATATCTCATGTTCATCATAATAGCCTCATATAGGGCCCAATGTTGCCCATCTGATGCATCTGTCTCACAATGGATACAACATCCTTAATCGTAAATAATAAGAAAAGGTTTACCCATATATATATTAAAATTATTTTAAAATATTTTAAAAAAATATCTATTTTCTTAAAAATTAATATTTAAAAACTTACTCCTAAATCCATTCTTAGTAAATCTACCAACATTACTCTGCACATATCAGTTTCTTATATTTTTTTTATATTTTTATAAACTATTGTTTAAAGCATAAAAACTGAAACGTTTACCGTTTAGAAATTGGAAAAACAAAGCATTTAAATCTAGATCTACATTTAAACCTCCTGGTTTCATCGTTCTCAATTCATAAATCCAGTAGGTTTCATTTTCTTGGATATGGCTTTGATTTTATCGCCCCCCCCCTCCAATGTGCCTCTATCCTATCGAATTCCACAGAATTTTAGAGCACTGGGGTCACAGTTTATGATGGTCTCTAAAGTGCCTCGATAAACAATGGTCTTTTTTCCCTTTCAGAATATTTGTAACATGTTCGCTTAATCTTTTTTGTAAGGGTCTTGAGGTCCTCCCCCACATACTGTAACTTACACGGGACATTCCCAGTAAATTGTTACAAAGGGAGTGGTACAAGTAATAAAATTCTTATTCTTATACAACACTCCAGTCTTGTTTTGATGTGAAATTCGAAATCACTCTTATATTTAGTATTCGTTGTTGTGCATTATTCTTACATTTTTCTACAGGGTAGAAGCCCTTAAAATCAAACATATGTTCCTTCTTTTTCTTTGGAGGAGAGATAATACTTTTAACTATATACATCTCTCAGATTTTTAGTCCTTCTATAAATAAACGAGGGCTTTTTTGGGATTGATTAGTGGACCTAGAGTATGTGTCTTTTCTTTATATATAGGCCAATGTTTGAAAACAATCTTTTCAATATCTTTATATTGGTTTTTATAACCTGAAATAAAAACCGCATATTCTATCTTTTTCCTTCATCGACAGGATTCTTTTTGGACGGAACTTTTACAATCTTCTTATCCCCCTAAATAGCTTTTACTCACCTCATACCTAATCCTTTCTAGTACCATCAGGGTCATACCCCTTCTCAATAAATCTCTTTTTAATAATATCAGTTTGCTCAACATATTCCTTCAATCTAGTACAGTTTCTAAAAATTACTCCGAAACTGACCTTTTGGGTATCCCATTGATCCAAGAAGGATGGTGGCAGCTATTAGTGGGTATATATCCGTTCCTGTCTGTTTTCTTAAAATAATGTTTTGGTAAAAATAACTTTATCTTCAATAAAAATATTAAGATCTAGAAAATACACTGAGCACCTATCCAAGGATAGAAGGTAAAACCTAAACATGCTCATTTTTTTTGTTTCCAGAACCGATATAAAAGTCTTTAAAGATTCCATCGACCCATCCCAAAATCACAAGACATAATATCATCGATATACCTTTTCCAATAATCAATCCCTCCCATTTTCTATTAAAAAAATAACCTTCTCCTCCCATTTACTTTAAAAAGACATTTGCTAGACTGGGCGCAAATTTTGCGCCCATTGCTACCCCTTTCTTCTGCACATAAAATTGTCCACCATACCAAAATAGTTTTTCTTCCAATATGTTTCCCCATACAAAACTCTAGTAGTGACACAATAAATTTTATTTTGTTTCCTACAGAGGTCAGTAAAATATTCCTTAGACCCCCATTTAACTGCTCTAATTCCATCTTCATAGCTTGATGCTAGTATACAAAGAATTAACATCTATCGTAACCAAATAGTAATTTTCAGAAACTTTCCTATGCTCCACCAAATCAATGACATTGCCTGTCCATCTTTCAGATACGATGGCATTAGTTTTACTATGGGCTGCAAATAAAAATCAATATACTCCCCAGTTCTCGCATGTATGGAGTCAATACCGCGTTTATGATCGGTCTTCCAGGGGGATTTATTAAACTTTTGTGTATCTTAGGTAGGGTAATATATTATAGGCATTTTGCAATGGGAAGGAATCAGATATCTTGATGCCTTTATCATTCAAAATCCCTTCCTTTTGCGCTCTATTAATTAATACTTGAAGTAATTTTTTGTATTTATTCAATGGGTTACTATTAATTATCATATATGTATCCGAATCATTTAAAATATTTTCCATAACGTTTTCATAAGCAATGAACTATCCAAAATCACCACCCTCCACCCTTATCGTCTGGTCTAATCACCACATTGTTTGCCCTCTTTAAAGAGGATTTTAGACCCTCCTGAAATTCGAGTACTCTCTTTTACTTTCTTAGTTTCTATATCTCTTAATTCTTCAATTACCATCTGTTTAAAAACTTCAACAAATTGATTTTTAAATTAATTGACTGGGTTAAAACCGAATTGTTCCTCAATCCGCTATGCACATATTGATTTACAATATCTGGACTTGATCTAACAACAGGAGGATCCTTGTCCAGGCGTAACGATAAAAAATATTTTTGATGTTCAATTTCCTAATGTATCTATTCAAATTAATATACGTCTCAAGATTTGTCAGACTTCTTTTAGGGGCAAATTTTAGGCCTTTATCTAAAACATGGTTTAGGTTTGTGTTAAAGGGGAGTGGAACTAAGGTTATAAATACTTCCCCTACACATCTTTCCTTCTTCTCTTGTTGTCCTGTGTTGGGTTCCATCTTGTGTCGCCTTGTTTTCTCCCGGATTTCCTTGCTCTTCCCCTCTTACTTGGGTGGCCTTTCTTGTTCTTCCCTGTATTGGTTTTGATAATAGTAAGGTGGATCCCTCATCATCCCTCGGCCCCACCCTTGTTGGTAATAAGGGTTTCTCGGTGGGGGTCCTGGTGGTCTTCCCCTGAAATGGGCTTCCTCTGAAAAAAATTTTTATTGTTCCTATAACCTCTAGGCTTCCATTGAAGCCCCTAGGATTATGCCACCCTTCTAGAGGCTGAAAACTATTATACACTGAAACATTAAAATTGTTTTTAAACGGACTACCATCACAGTCCTCATCCCTTCTCCTTGCAATCTTTTGGGCATTGCCATTCCTTAAGATGGAGTCCATACTGAGCTATTGTAATATTATATGCCAGTACACGATGTGATTTTTTGGGTCTCCGTCAAGGGCAGAGCAGTGCCCCTTCCAAAGATGGAGATCGCGGTATCACCGTCATGAGAGGAGGAGTATAAAGAAAGCGTCCCAGTCTGACAACCGCACCCCTTTATGATTACGTCCAATGACGAAACGCGTCAGAGGGAAGTGACGTCAGACGCAAACGAGAACCGGAAGTTGAGCGGCGGCCATCTTGGAGAGTGGAAGAGAGACCTGTTTGTAGCGGTTTGGACTCTCCTAGACGACGGCATTAAGGTTTTCATACTTTTCAAACATGCGATAAGAAAGATTTTATATTGTAAGCAGCACCATTAAAATTTGTGATCCGAGTGTGTGGCGGTATTTTACACTATATATATCTTTCTGTATCACATATATCGATATCGGGATGGTGGTTATGATGGAACTGGTCTGAGTTACTAGTGTGGATGGATCCACATTGGAGTATGAGGTGGAAGTGAGGATACTGCCGAATATCATTCGTCCCACCACACAACGTCAACTTGGGGATTATTATCTAAGGCCTAAAGTGTTATATATATTGGTAAGGGTATTCACTCCTTACTGCAGTAGACGTTGATTTATTTGTGTGTTCTAAAGCACTTTAAAGAGTGATTCACCTACACGGCTTTTCACTATATACAGTCATGGCCCGAAATTGTTGGCACCATTGATATTTCTCCAGGAAATCATGTATTTCTCACGAAACGTATTGCATTAACACATGTTTTGCTATACACATGTTTATTCCCTTTGTGTGTATTGGGACAAAACAAAAAAAGGAGGAAAGAAAGCAAATTCGACATAATGTCACACAAACCTCCAAAAATGGGCTGGACAAAAAGTATTGGGCACCCTTTCACAACTGCGGATAAATAAGAATGTTACAAGCATGTGATGCTCCTGTAAACTCACCTGGGGCAAGTAACAGGTGTGGGCAATATAGAAATCACACCTGAAAGCAGATAAAAAGGAGAGACGTTCACTTAACCTTTGCAAATTGTGTGTCTGTCTGTGCCACACTAAGCAGGACAACAGAATGAGGAGACGAGAACTGTCTGAGGACCTGAGAACCAAAATTGTGGCAAAATATCAACAATCTCAAGGTTACAAGTCCATCTCCAGAGAACTAGATTTGCCTTTGTCCACAGTGCGCAACATTATCAAGAAGTTTGCAAACCCATGGCACTGTAGCTAATCTCCCTGGTCGTGGACGGATGAGGAAAATTGATGAAAGATTGCAACGCAGAATAGTCCGGATGGTGGATAAGCAGCCCCAAACATGTTCCAAAGACATTCAAGCTGTCCTGCAGGCTCAGGGAGCATCAGTGTCAGCGCGAACTATCCGTCGACATTTAAATTGAAATGAAACGCTATGGCAGGAGACCCAGGAGGACCCCACTGCTGACACAGAGACATAAAAAAGCAAGACCTACAGTTTGCCAAAATGTACTTGAGTAAGCCAAAAGCCTTCTGGGAAAACGTCTTGTGGACAGATGAGACCAAGATAGAGCTTTTCGGTAAAGCACATCATTCTACTGTTTACCAAAACGGAATGAGGCCTACAAAGAACAAAACACAGTACCTACGGTAAAATATGGTGGAGGTTCAATGATGTTTTGGGGTTGTTTTGCTGCCTCTGGCACTGGGTGCCTTGACTGTGTGCAAGGCATCATGAAATCTGAGGATTACCAAAGGATTTTGGGGTCGCACTGTAGGGCCCAGTGTCAGAAAGCTGGGTTTGCGTCCAAGATCCTGGGTCTTCCAGCAGGACAATGACCCCAAAAACATACGTCAAAAAGCACTCAGAAATGGATGGCAAAGAAGCGCTGGAGAGTTCTGAAGTGGCCAGCAATGAGCCCAAGATCTAAATCCATTGAACACCTGTGGAGAGATCTTAAAATTGCTGTTGGGAAAAAGGTGTCCTTCCAATAAGAGAGACCTGGAGCTGTTTGCAAAGGAAGAGTGGTCCAAAATTCCGGGTGAGAGGTGTCAGAAGCTTATTGATGGTTATTAGAAGCGACTGATTTCAGTTATGTTTTCCAAAGGGTGTGCAACCAAATATTAAGTTAAGGGTGTGCCAATACTTTTGTCCAGCCCATTTTTGGGGTTTTGTGTGACATTATGTCATATTTGCTTTTCTGCCTCTGTTTTATATTTGTTCCAATACATACAAAGGGAATAAACATGTGTATAGCAAAACATGTGTTAATGCAATACCTTTTTTGTGTGAAATACTTGATTTTCAGGAAAAATATCAAGGGTGCCAACAATTTCGGCCCATGACTGTATAGTGTATTGGTACAACGTTGCTGTTTACACTTTTGTTTCACTTTGGTGAAGTATCACTGGTTGAGTTATATGAATGTATATATACTAAGGATAATGCACTATGTGGTTTCTATTTCTGTTTTGTTTGAGGTAAAACCAAGCTTTTACAAGACTTTGAAGAGTTTTATCACTTTGTGGACAATTTTTGGACATAAATTTTGATTTTTAAGGGGACATTGGTTTTCATAAATTTTTGGGGACTATTGGATTGAGGACTTTTTTGATTTATATGCACTAATTGGGATAAGGGTCATTATTTATTATTATCACTGAGCAATATTTATTTGTATATTTTTTATACACCTCTAAGGGTAGGGGTGAAGTGTGCTGATAACGGGACTTTTTGTTTAGAGTGATTTACTAATATTATGATTGTTTTTGTATTGTTACATTATTTCTGAGAAATGTTTCTCCAAAGTTGAAAGGGAAAATAGGTGATGCTGAACTACAGATGAATAGATTTAAAGTAAATTTAATGTAAAAAAGTAAACAAAAAAGTTCAATAAAATAAAAATGGTAAATAAAAAAATTGTAGTAACAGAAACCAATCTGATGAATGTTGATTCTCCTGCAGAACTCCATTCACAATAGTAGATTACTCTCACTTTACATCTGTGCCAATGGTTGTTGGTATTCTGATTGTTAGCAAAAAAAAAAAAAATAATAATAATAATAAAAAAAGGTAAATAATTTATTGTTGGAGTTATCTGAAAAATAGATGTTTGGGTTTTCAAAATAATTGATAGTCAATTTAATGAACGTGGATTCTCTAGCAGACCTCCACTGGAAATATAATGAATTACTTTCACTTTAGATCTCTGCCAATGATTTTTGATCTTTATAATTAAACAAAACCCACAAAAAAGTGAAATATATTATTGTTGGAGGGATCTGGAAATTAGATTTTTGGATAGTCACAATAAATGTGTAATGACAGACAATTTGATGAACGTGGATTCTCCAGCAGACCTCCACAGGAAATAATTCCTTCCTCTCACTTCTGATCAGTGTCAGTGATTGTTGGGATTTCCAAGTAAATAAAAGACAAGTTTATATTATACATTATTGTTGGCGTATCTGGAGAACAGATTTTGGGGGGGGCTGAGAAGGAACTATCGGGGGAAACTAGAACAGGATTTCCTAATGACCAGCCAATGGGAGTCAGCAATATGAACCTTCCTAAACCAGTCTATTCAGACATTGTCCACCTCCATGTCATAAACGGTCCCCATACATACATCATACAGACAAGGACATCCACAGGACAAGCATGCTGTCTCCGGGGTCCAGCCCACTACACAGCAATATTGGGGGGACAAATAAAATTGGTCAAATGCACTCATAGAACTTTTTGTTGGGATAACAATGAAACTCTTGTGAATGGAAAACTCTGCAGAATGATCATATATGAACAGGCAGAGATATTTCCTGTGGGGAACGCAGGGGAAAGCCGGGGAGCATGGGGGGGATGTAGTTCTGGCACCTCCACCACACTGAATGTATGTAATGGCAAGGGGTGCTGGGATATGTTGTTGTGTCTATTGATGCTGGCTGCTGGGGGATCTATTGTAGCTGGGGGACCTATCACTGCAGGGAGGGTCTATTGTTACTGGTGTGAGGTCTATTGTTGCTGGTGGGATTTATTAAAATGAGGGGATTTGCTGGAAGTCAATTGTTGCTTGGAGGGATCTACCATTAAATGAGAGGTCTACTGATGCTGGTCGCTGAGAGATTTATTGTTTCTGATGGGGGTTGTTGTTGTTGGGGTGGATCTATTGTTTCTGGGGGGGTTAGAGTTTGTGGAGTTGTATTGTTGCTGGGGGGGGGGTCAATTGTTGCTGGGAGGGATCTACTGTTAAGCGAGGGGTTTAATGATGCTGGCCGCTGGGAGATAAATTGTTGCTTGGGTGTACCTTTTATTACTGAGGTGTTTATTGTGGTGGGGGGTGTATAGTGTTGCTGGGGGGGATCTATTACTGCTAGCTGTGGGGGATCTACACATTCCATACATATTACTTAGCACCTGAAAATGATACTTGGTTCTGTACTGCCTAAAAGGGGCGGTACTGGGATGTGGTTAGGGGGCGATCTGGATTCCAAGGGAAGATAACTGCACCTATTTTCTGAGAACAATAAGCCCTGTTAGCAGAGATTTAAAAAGGAACATGGAGAGAATATCAAACACATCCAGAGGTCTATGTATAAAATATTCATCATACAAATGTCAACAAAATGTCCCGTATTGTTTCTAAGAGATTAGTGCCGGTATAGTCAGCTCCATCTAGTGGCCAGAATGTATTATAGCTTTCTCATTTCCCCCAATTATGGAGAGTTGGGAATGGGACAAATTCCAGGCTGCTGATAATAACACAGATTTGTCTCTTTATAATTCCTCTGACATCGTGTCTCAGCCTGTCCACCTACCATGAAATACTTACAAATGTGACGTCACATCACTCGCCATTGTGCCACATGAATGGAATCAGCTGGAATTCCCATCTGCAAAGGTAAAGCGATGCTCGTCTCCCAATCAAAGGGACGTTTACAGAATTATTGAATACCTTATAGAAGATGTCCGCCTACATTGGCTCTGTAGATACTGAATGTTGTAGCCGCTTGTCATCTGTATATATATATATATATGTTCTGGGAGACAAGTGACTACACCAGGATCATGGCTGCAGCTGCACACAGGATCCTTGTATGACAATTTTCACCCCCCAACATTGTACTCTCTCAAGGGATTCTGTTTCCCGAGGTGCATTATTTTATCTTTAGAAACATTATACTGCAGTTTCCACAGTTTGCCCGATCTTCCAGCAATGTCACATCTAGTTCCATGTTACAGACTCCTCCAAGGATATTATCCCTATTGCACACCTTGGTGTCCTCAACAAGAAGACGTCCCTTACCCAGCAACCCTTCAGTTGTATCACTTACATATAGATGACATAGAACAGGACCCAGTACAGAGCCTTGTGTACACCGCTAGTGACTGGTCTCTGTTCCACATGGACCCCATTTACAACCACATTCTGCTATCTATCCCTTAGCCAACTGCACATCCATGGAGCCCCCCAAGGGTTAAGTCTCAGCTTTTACCACTTTTGTATTAGATCATTATGTGGAACTGTACCAATGGCTTGCTGAAACCAAGATGTGCCATGTCCCCAGCACCACCCTGGTCCAAACATTAGTGATACAGTCATAGAATCCAATCAGATGAGTCTGCCATGATCTCCCTCAGTAAAGCCATGCTGCGTCGGGTCCAACAAGTTGTGTGATTTATGTGGTCAATGATCCTTCTTTTCAGGAATCATTTCACCAACTTGACTAAAACTGAACTCACCGGCCTGTAATTGCTTCTACCTCGCTGCTCTTCTTGTGGTTACAATATTAGCTGTCCGCCAGTCATGGGGAACTTCTCCTGTTAGAAGAGATTGATTCTAAAGATCCATGAACAGTCCCAGAACTATACCCTAAAGTTCTCCTAGAACTCTGGGATGAATACCACGAGGGCCCGTTGCTTTTATCAGCTTTGAGATTGAAGAAATCCTGAAAATGCGCCATCATTACACCAACCAACACCATCTCCCAACTTGGAATTGTTTTAGTACAATTTATTTCTGAGAAGACTAAACAGAAGTAATTGTTTAACCCCTTCCGGCTGCCGTCTCCCGGCCCTTTAAGAGGTTTTTAAATGAGGGGAGGTGGAGGCCAGCATTCTGGTCATGTGACCAATGTGATCCGCAGTGACAGCGGTCACATGATCAGAAAGCACCGGATTGCAAGTAGGCATTGGGAGCTTTCCTGTACCTGCCAGTAACTGTGATTGGAGCGTGCAGGGCACGTGATCTCAGCACAGAAATGTTTACATTCAGCACACGAACATTCAGCCCTTTCTGCATTGAAGGCCAACTGCTGAGAGGCCATGTATGCATACGCCGGCGGGTACATGTTAACATGTCACCTCCCCCAACATAAGACCTGTGCCCCACTTTTCATTGTTAGTGATCCATTGTCAGGGCCGTCTTTAATACTGGTTTGGCCCTGGGCAAACATTTTCTTGCCCCCCCCCCCCCCCCACACACTATAAGACATACAAGAAACAGCAGGTAGACTCACAATCAGTTTACAGATCAGTCAGTGATTACAATTGGTTGCCAAAGGTTACAACCTATCAATACTCACTGACTGTTTACTAGAGGTTACAACACATCATTTCTGCTTGATGATTGGTTGCTAGAGGTTTACTATTATATTGATGACTAGAGACTGCGGATGTACTACAGGAGATGACCAGAGACTGCGGGACATATTACAGGGGATGACCAGAGACTGCAGACATATTACAGGGGATGACCAGAGACTGCAGGACATATTACTGGGTATGACCAGAGACTGCAGACATAGTACAGGAGATGACCAGAGACTGCGGACACAGTACAGGAGATGACCAGAGACTGCAGACATAGTACAGGAGATGACCAGAGACTGCAGACACAGTACAGGAGATGACCAGAGACTGCGGACACAGTACAGGAGATGACCAGAGACTGCGGACATAGTACAGGAGATGACCAGAGAGTGTGGACATAGTACAGTAGATGACCAGAGACTGCAGACATAAGTACAGTAGATGACCGGAGACTGCAGAATAGTACAGGAGATGACGGGAGACTGCGGACACAGTACAGGAGATGACCGGAGACTGCAGACCTAGTACAGGAGATGACCAGAGACTGCAGACATTAGTACAGGAGATGACCACCAGAGACTGCAGACATATTACAGGAGATGACCAGAGACTGCAGACATATTACAGGAGATGACCAGAGGACTGCAGACATATTACAGGGGATGAGCAGAGACCTTTCAGCAATGCACAGATATGCAGTTTGTGAGAATCAGCTCCGGGTCGGTATAACAGTCCACAGGCAGTCTATGGGGGGGGGACATACCTGGCCAGCCGGGTTCAAACATCCTCTCTGAGGTCTGGGGGGGCGGGGCTCCCACTCACATCACAGCTTCTACTACAGCAGCTCCCTCCCAAGCATACAGGCTGTGTGGGGCGGGGTCAGTGGAGCTCCTTGCCCCGCCCCCTTCTCTGCTGCCTGGGGAATACAGCGATTGCTCCAGTGTACCCTATGTGCTCTGCAGTGCAATCATCGGGCCCCAATTTGCTGGTTGCATGGGCTTATGGGGCAGCTGCTTTGGGCCCCCACAACAAAGACTGGGCCCCGGGCAGCTGCCCTGTTTGCCCTGCATTAAAGACGGCCCCACCCATTGTATTTTTTCCTTAAATCGCTGATGTACCTAAAAGGTTTTGTCACGTTTCTTATTAGATTCAGCAATTTCCTGCTTTCTGTGCTTTGGCAGCTCTGATCATGTGTTTGGCCTCCTTTTGTCTGTTTTCATACACTTGTCTATCAGCTGCACTCCTGTTTCCCTGACTCTTCTATATGATGATTGTTTCTCCTTTTCTGTTCTACTTACCTCTTTAGTGAATCATATTTGTTTTTTCTTCTGCTCACTCTTACTCATTTCCCTGACATATAATCTGGTTTCTCAGGAGGGTAGACTTTAGCACCCACTGATTCCTGACTCGGTCTTTTTAATTCATTTTTTTTTAGTATTTCCCCCTTTCCAGCAAAATGTGTCTTTTTGAAAGCTGAATATTTTGTTTTTGTAATTGATTATTCAGTTCTTGTTTTATTATCAGACCAAAAACATTGCTGATCACTAGAACCCACATTTCTGCCATCTCACCATCAAACAATGGATCCCCATTGGTCCATACTAGGTCTACAATATGACCACCTCTGGTTGATCAGCTCTGGTCTGTTAAATGTGTTGTGGTGGATATGAGAAATGTTCCAAAACAAATCTATGTTTAATTTTTGTAGATGATGTCATCCGTATGCAGGAGTTCTTCTCCTTTCCCTGAGGAAGGAGTGAAGTCACCCCGAAACGCGTTGGATCAATGATGATAATATCTCTGCAGTTGTGTATACTAATGGTGACATCATAATAAAATATTCTTGTATGGCGAGTCAGTCATACCGGGAATCCTCATCATGTCATTTCATATTTCTGATTGTGATGCTGTTCTATGACTCTGAATGATGTATTGTATTCTATGTCTCTGTGTTACAAATATTTTTTGACAAATAAAAAGTTTGTACTTTTTAAAATAATTTTGTGGGTACTAATTAAGCCTTTAAAGTCCCAAGCCTTAGGGGGTCTCTCTTTTCAAATTATTTTGTTGTTTTGGGGATGTTGCCTTATGATCAGGAATCTCCCTTCTTTTTCCTTCTACAAACAGTACAGTGTTCCCCGTACACACGTGAGATATCACCACAAACAGTACAGTGTTCCCCGTACACACGTGAGATATCACCACAAAACAGTACAGTGTTCCCCGTACACACGTGAGATATCACCACAGACAGTACCGTGTTCCCCGTACACACGTGAGATGTCACCACAGGACAGTACAGTGTTCCCCGTACACACGTGAGATATCACCACAGACAGTACAGTGTTCCCCGTACACACGTGAGATATCACAACACAAAACAGTACCGTGTTCCCCGTACACACACGTGTGAGATGTCACCAACAGACAGTACAGTGTGTTCCCCGTATTACACACGTGAGATATCACCACAGACAGTACAGTGTTCCCCGTACACACGTGAGATATCACCACAAACAGTACCGTGTTCCCCGTACACACGTGAGATATCACCACAGACAGTACAGTGTTCCCCGTACACAGTGAGATATCACCACAGACAGTACAGTGTTCCCCGTACACACGTGAGATATCACCACAGACAGTACCGTGTTCCCCGTACACACGTGTGAGATATCACCACAAACAGTACAGTGTTCCCCGTTACACACGTGAGATATCACCCATCAGTAGTTACAGTGTTCCCCACAGTACACAGGTGAAATATCACCACAGACAGTACAGTGTTCCCCGTTCACACACGTGAGATATCACCACAAACAGTACAGTGTTCCCCGTACACACGTGAGGATATCACCACAAAAGGTAAGTACAGTGTTCCCCGTATACACACGTGACATATCACCACAAACAGTACAGTGTTCCCCGATACACGACGTGAGATATCACCACAAACAGTACAGTGTTCCCCGTACACACGTGAGATATCACCACAAACAGTACAGTGTTCCCCGTACACACGTGAGATATCACCACAAACGGTGCCGTGTTCCGCGTACACACGTGAGATATCACCACAAAAAGGTTGCCGTGTTCCCCGTACACACGTGAGATATCACCAAAACGGTGCCGGTGTTCCCCCTTACACACGTGAGTATCACCACAAACGGTACAGTGTTCCCCGTTTACACACGTGAGATATCACCACAATCAGTACAGTGTGTTCCCCGTACACACGTGAGATATCACCACAGACAGTACAGTGTTCCCCGTACACACGTGAGATATCACCACAGACAGTACAGTGTTTCCCCGTACACACGTGAGATATCACCACAAACAGTACAGTGTTCCCCGTTTACACACGTTGAGATTTCACCACAGACAGTGGCAGTGCAGTGAGATTCACCATCAGTTCCCCGTACACACGTGAGATATCACCACAGACAGTACAGTGTTTTCCCCGTACACACGTGAGATATCAACCACAGACAGTACAGTGTTCCCGTACACACGTGAGATATCACCAAAGACAGTACAGTGTTCCCCATACACACGTGAGATAATATCGCCACAAACAGTACAGTGTTCCCCGTACACACATGAGATATCACCACAAACGGTACCGTGTTCCCGTACACACGTGAGATATCACCACAGGACAGTACAGTGTTCCCGTACACACTCGTGAGATATCCCACAGACAGTACAGTGTTCCCCGTACACACGTGAGATATCACCAAAGACAGTAACAGTGTTCCCCGTACACACGTGAGATATCACCACAAACAGTACAGAGTTCCCCGTATACACGTGAGATATCACCACAAACAGTACAGTGTTCCCCGTACACACGTGAGATATCACCACAGACAGTAAAGTGTTCCCGTTACACACGTGAGATAGTCACCACAGACAGTGCAGTGTTCCCCTACACACGTGAGATATCACCACAGACAGTTACAGTGTTCCCCGTACCACACGTGAGATATCACCACAGACAGTACAGTGTTCCCCGTTACACACGTGAGATATCACCACAGACAGTACAGTGTTCCCGTACACACGTGAGATATCACCACAGACAGTAAAGTGTTCTCTATTCACACGTGTGAGAGTTTTCACAAACAAACAGTACAGTGTTCCCCATTCACACGTGAGATATCACCACAAACGGTACAGTGTTCCCCAAGTCACACGTTGAGATATCACCACAAACGGTACAGTGTTCCCCGTACACACGTGAGATATCACCACAAACAGTACAGTGTTCCTCGTTACAACACGTGAGATATCACCACAGACAGTACAGCGTTTCCCGTACACACGTGAGATATCAACCACCAGACAGTACAGCATTCCCCGTACAACGTGAGATATCACCTCAGACAGTACAGCGTTCCCAGACACACGTGACATATCACCACAGACAGTACAGTGTTCCCCCGTACACACGTGAGATATCACCACAAGACAGTACAGTGTTCCCGTACACACGTGAGATATCACCACAGACGAGTACAGCGTTCCCGTACACACGTGAGATATCACCACAGACAGTACAGTGTTCCCCGTACACACGTGAGATATCACCACAGACAGTACAGCGTTCCCCGTACACACGTGAGGATGATCACCACAAATAGTACAGGGCATTTCCCCATACACACGTGACATATCACCACAGACAGTACAGTGTTCCCGTACACACATGAGATATCACCACAGACAGTACAGTGTTTCCCGTACACACGTGAGGACGTGAGATATCACCACTGACAGTACAGCGTTCCCCGTACACACGTGAGATATCACCACAGACAGTACAGTGTTCCCCGTACACACGTGAGATATCACCACAGACAGTACAGTGTTCCCCGTACACATACGACCTCGGCTTAAAAATGTATAATATTTGGGGGGGTCTAAGTAAATTTCTAGCTGATAAATGCTGATTTTTACATGTAGGAGAGAAGATGACATCAGACATACAATAAGCTGACAAAATCAAACACCAAAATAAGTGGGACCATCAAAGTTCACACATGAATTGGAGACACCGGTTCGATAAAGAATATTATCATTTTATTCACAATGATTTAATAAATGATCATTTGGTTATTTACAATATTCTAGCCTCTTAGAGGCAGATATTAGCCGCCAAAAAAGGCAATTGTAACATCACAAAAGTATAAATTCCACGCCAATTCTAACATTCAGTTCATATTCTGTCCACATGGAAGAAGAAGAAAAATTCTGTATCCGGAAAGATTGTTCGACTTACATATAGTGAGCACACAACTTTCCACATGCGAGTCAGACTTTCCAAACAACAATATCTGAAGAGCCTAACTCCAAAATGATTCTCGTATATGTGAACAGAACTAATGATTTCCACGTAATCTCTACTGTTTTGTAATGTTTTCATATGAGAAAAATCAGATGTGGAAGATTGCGTATGATCAGAAAACAGTAAAAAACAAAAAAAAAAAACCCTTTGTTGTACGAGAGTTTTCATACAATTAGTACCATCCTCAGTTTGGACTTGCTGTGGAGCATCAAGGAAAACTGGACAATTGTTTTCCGATTCTCTTTATAGTGTGCCCAGCTTATAGTCCTCCTCCTCATGGAAGGTGTCACCTATTATCTAGCATGCTGATGAAGTCAGGACGGGGGGAGGACACCTTGTTGGCATTACCTGTCCCCTGACTCTATCAGCACTCAGGATATCGGGTTATACCGATGTTTGGTAGTCATACAATGAGATAAATGATGCCATGATGGACAATACCAAATGGGGGCCCCAAAGTTTGCTCTCAGAAGCTCCTTCCTAAACTAGAGGTTTAGTTTTGGTGAATGTTATGCTGTATTGGGGATAAACTTCTCTATAACATCTCGGAATGCTTTTCTGATATCCTGGTTCCTCAGACTGTAAATCAGAGGGTTGAGGAGAGGAAGGATCACCGTGTAAAACATGGACACCACTTTGTTACCGGCAAAAATACCGATGGCTTCCATTTAGCTGAAAATAATTAAACCATGCAGAACCATAAAATATAAACACCACAGTGAGATGAGGGGTACATGTAGAGAAAACTTTACTTCTACTGCCCTTCACTTTGATTGTTAGGACCGTGTTGAATATATAGACATAGGACAGGAAGGTCGGTATCAGAGACCCAACTCCAAAGAAGATAGCAAAGATAAAGATGAGCAGAACGTTGATGAAGATGTCACTGCAGGAGATCTGAAACAACTGAGGAAGGTCACAGAAGAAGCTTTCTATAATATCTGATTTACAAAAGTTTAATTGAAAAGCATAACATGTATGAATTGAAGAATGGATTAAACCGAGACACCACACGATGGACACCAACTGGACACACACTTTCCAACTCATGGTCTGTATGTAATGTAATGGCTGACAAATGGCGGCATATCGATCGTAGGACATGACAGCCAACAGAGAAACCTCAAAAGTAGCACAGAAAAAAAAGAAGAAGACTTGGGTTAGACAATCTGTTATGGTAATCTGTCTTGTCTGGGTGTGAAGGTCAAATAACATTCGTGGGACGGTGACCGAGGAAGAACAGAGGTCCAAACCAGCCAGGTTCCCAAGGAAGAAATACATAGGAACATGGAGGTGACAGTCGGTGACTATGAGGACGATGATCAGCAAATTCCAGATTAATGTCAGAAGGTAGATGAGAAGGAAGAACAGAAACAGAGGAAACTGCAGGGATGGAACTTCAGACAGTCCCACGAGAATTAACTCCTTCACAATTGTCTGATTTCTCATAGCAACAATGTAACTTCCTTGTGTTAATTCTATATAAAAAAAAAATTAAAAGATGTACAGTAATAATATGCAAATCACTTTTGGTTGTGAACTGTTCCATTTGTAAAACAAATTTGCAACTTGAAATTCTGCTTGAGGTGATTGTAGCCGTATTACTGCATTTCCGACAGAAACAATTGAGTACTGTCCGTGATACTTTTTTTATTTGCACTAACATACAATTTTGAGGACTCAAGCAACACACCAATACCAATATGGTGTTGGTGTGTTGCTTGAGTCCTCAAAATTGTATGCTAGTGCAAATAAAAAAAGTATCACGAACAGTACTCAATTGTTTCTGAACTAGAAATTCAAAACTTAAAGTTTTTGCAGAAAACATGAACTGGTGTATTATTACTATAAACAATGGCAAAAGTTATAATTCTTCTCTTAAAATCTCAAATGTTGGTGGAAAAATCAAATTTGCTGCCTAGGTGTGGATTATATAAAATAATAAAAAAAAATAAAACCTATGCAAGAACCATTAAGAAATCCACACCAGTGGTCAGTAAGTATAACATGGTATTTTTATTAAATAATCAATAAAATGATAATAATTCCATTGTGTTTCAGGGGTTCGGACACTGCCCCTTCTTCAGGGCTACAACGGCAAGATAATATAAATGTTCATAATAAACAATAAAATTCATATATTAAAATGATTTATAAAAAAAAAAAAAAAACATAAACAGAAAACTAAAGTAGTATTTTATAAAAAAAAAACATATAAATAGAATGTAAGAAAAGCCACACCAATGGTTAATAACTCTAACATGGTATTTGTAATAATATAATTAATAAATTAAATAATAATAATAATAATATTAACTTCAATGCATTTAATAGATTCAGAAACTCCCCCCTTCTTCAGGGCTACAACATCAAGATGATATAAGAGTTCATAATAAATAACATATATAAATGTTTATACATATATATCTATAATACATGTAATATAGATATATATATATATATATATATGCAAACTATTTAGGGTCTGTTAAAAAAAAGTAAAAAGTCAAATGTTGTGATAATACCATATAAGAGGCAATTCTAGTACTATTATAACACAAAATAAGAAAATAATTTCTAAAAGATTCAATAACATTTGCTAAAACAATGAAGAAGAACAATGGAGCAATCATTATCATACACTTCATTATTTTCTAAGTGGCAAAAACTGGACAATCAGCACTCAGATGACAAAACGGTTTGAAACAATGTGACCAATTGTGCCAAAAACACCAAAACCAGTGACAGACCGTGTGACCAATTCCCACTATGACATGAATGTTGGAAATGTTATGAGAGGCGAGTATAACATAATAAAAAGAAAATAAAAAATGAGAAGAAGAAAACAACAAGGCAAAAACAAAACAGAAGAAATGAGAACGGTTATTCCGGCGTCCTTCCAGGAACATTAATTTACTTTGAAGTCTGTGTTTGAGAAACATCCCCCCCTATTCATGTGATTCTTATCAGTTCCTAATTGGGGTGGAGTTAAATGCTCATTTGACCATCTCCCTATAAATTTCGATCAGCTCATGGGAGGATCACAGATGGGGGGGGCAGAGTCACAGATGGGGTGCAGTTTTTTCTGCGTGAGGCGGGTTTTTGTTGGGGTGGGTGGGGGGGGTGGGGTTGAACTAAAGCA
>CATNWA010003384.1:0-17099 GCA_951230385.1 Staurois parvus | reverse complement strand
TTAATTAGAAAGATTATAATCTTAAAATAGATATTAAATATTATATTTAAAAATAAATAATTTCCAAATTGGGGAAATTTTCCTTTAAAAATGTTAGGGGGACCTGTGTCCTTTTTCCCCTTTTTTTTAATTTCTAAATGTTCTTCACCCTTTTTTGTAAAATTCCCTTTTTTTTTCCCCCTTATTATGGAAATTGGGCAGGGAATTCCACCCTATTTTTAACGTATTCGTATCCACGTAATAAATTTTTTTAATTAAAAAAATTTCTTCCCCCGGGTGAGGCGATTTAAAAAAAGGAATTCTTTTTCTTATTTTTTTTTTAAATTTTAAACATTCTGCATTTTTTGCAGGTTTAAAACCCTTTTAAATAAACTATTCCCATTTTTTTTGGGTTTGGGGATTTTTTTTTCACCAAGGGCCCCTTAGTTTTTTTTGTTTTTCTTAGAAAAAATCGGTTTTTTTGGTAAAATGGGCCTAAACTTTACCTTTCTTTTAAAATTGGCCAATGTCAATTGGGGCCCTTTCTAAATTTTTTTTAAAATGGAAATTTTAAAAGGGAAAAAAAAGTTTTTCCCCTTTTCTAGTATTATTCTCCTTTTTTTTTTTTAGTTTTTTTTAAATTTTTCCCCTACCAAAGTAATTTGCCAAATTTTTAAAACCCTATCAAAAAATACTATCCAGTCCACAAAAAAAGGTCAAAAAAACCGTACCGGGTTTTTTTAATCAGGGTATCTTTTCCCCAAAAAGGGGGCATTTTGTGAATGATGGACACCCCAAAACGGGAGTGCCCAATGAGGGGCCCCATAGTGTGATATTGTTAAAGGGGTCCCTTTTTTTTAAAGGTTTATTAGGTGCAAATGGTAAAAAAAAATTTAAAAAATTTCCCAAAAAATTTACTGCCCATGTTTTCGGGGGTAGGGCTGTGGTTAGTGCCCAAATTGTGTTGCCCCGGGACGGTTTCGGGGCATTGCACATGGGTCATGGGGAAAAAGGGTTTAACAGCCGGACTCGGGTACTGGTGTTTTAAATTTTTGGCAGTAAAAAAAACGATTGTGGAGCGTTATTGGAGGTTTTCTTTTGGTTACCTTTCGGTGTATCAGCTGCTTATCCATTTGTATACATATACATTGGTATGTGTGTATGTATGTATGTATATATATATTTACATTATATACATAATATATACACCTTTTTGTTCTTTTGGTAGCGCTCACTAAAAATCTCTTTTATTGCATACTGTTAGATAATAATCCTCTTAATATACCTGTCTCTGGTGACAGTGTGTGTTACAGACATTTATTGTTCACGTTTGTTCTTGCTAACATTGTGAAGGGTTGATAGTCCCAAAGCTATCTGGTGGCAGTTTGGAGTTTGAAGGGTTAATTGCATAATTAACTTAAACCAGTGGCCATCGCTCTGAGGCTGCTGGCACCTAGGTTGTGGTCAGGGGCGGACTGACCATTTGGAAACTCGGGCACTGCCCGAGGGCCGGGGTCAGTAGGGGCCCATGAGATGCCCCTGGTACCTTTTTCATAGGCTTTTTTGAGTTTGGGCAAGGACACAGGGGCCCCATGATACCCCCCATTTCCAGGGGCCCCATGAGTTGTCAGTTCCGCCTCTGGTTGTGGTCCTGTGAGCTGGAAAAATCTTTGTGCAGGGTACAGCTGAGAGTGGCATTGTTACGCAAGTGGACAGCGCTGTGTGAGATCTGCTGGTCCTTTGTCACAAGTTGGTGAGAAGGGCAGGGGTCGGGCACCACGTTTTCGTCACAATACTCACTGAATGAGAAGATGATTTTCAGCAGCCTAATACACATACAAAATGGGTGAAAAGCCTTGGTGAAACATATTGCACTGTATAAAGTAGTTCAGAAAATCAGTGCTGGCATTGATGAAAAAAGGAAAGATCGCAATAATTACACTGTTCAACAAATTTTATTTTTTGCCAGTTTTGGAAACAAAAGGATCCATTCTTAATGAATTTCACATTCTGAGTTCAAATATAACAATGAAATTTGGTCAATTGGGCTCTAGTTTTTCTGTAAACAGAAAGTTTTCTACTATAGGCGTAATGACTACATAATGCACAATAATTATATAGATAGATGTCTTTCCACAAAATATAAAGCAAGTGATATTGACTACATAACAAAGCCTAAATGGCATAATATATTGCATAGGATTACCAAGAAAAATGATAGCCATAAGCTAAGTTGAATCATTTTAATACTTAGGACTGTTTTTGTGGGTTATGAATTTCAAATAATGCCATGGATTATAAAGTTGTGGGTACCAATGGTATAACAATAGCCATGTTAGCCCATGCTGCTGATATGGGGCCTGGGAGTAAAAGGGGACCTATTAGGGGGGTCCTTAAGTCAAATTCAACATTAAAAAATTGGTGTATATGTGAAGATACCACAAACCCAGTACTTTATTATTAAGGATTGCAGAGGTTTCTGTTGACACCGACTCTGTATCCCCTGTGAT
The DNA here is from genome assembly GCA_951230385.1 of Staurois parvus. NCBI lineage: Eukaryota > Metazoa > Chordata > Amphibia > Anura > Ranidae > Staurois > Staurois parvus. The sequence continues at coordinate 14,610 of CATNWA010003384.1, read as the reverse complement.
GTCTCCAGTTAAAAGAGCTGACATCAGACACACAGGAGGAGATTTAAGCATTATTGTTGCTAGTAACAAATCCCCCTTTGCAGGCTGTGCAGTAAGGAGAAACCGGGTCAGCAGGGGCGTCCTAGGGTTGGTGTCACCCGGTGCGATAACACTTGGTGAGACCCCCTCCGACGATCTCCACAGAATGGATCGGATCTGCGGATTGAGCATAATGGTTCGGACTCCAATCCATTATGCTCCCCAATCTGCAGATCCGATCCATCCTGCGGGGATCGTCGGCTTTCTTTACAACTTACCTTTTCGTGGAGCGGGTCTGGTGTCACCCCGTATAAGTTGCATGCCGACGATCCCCGCAGGATGGTTTGGATCTGTGGATTGAGCATAATGGATCGGAGTCCTATCATTATGCTCCCCAATCCTGCAGATCCGATCCATCCTGTGGGGATTGTCGACTTGCTTTACAAGTTACCTTTTCGTGGAGCGGGTCCGGTGTCACCCCATGCGGTAGGTGTCACCTGGTGTGGCGCGCACCCCCCCGCACCTGCCTCGGGACGCCACTGCGGGTCAGCACTGTAATTAACTCTTTATGTCTAAAGCAAGCATTCCAGAGTGTCTCCTCAGGAAAAAACTGGCAAGATGTGCAGATGAATGACAACCATCCCAATCTATAACTAGCCTTTACAGTAAGGAGCACATGGAAGGTGCTTTGCACATTACAAACAGAAAATTTCCAGCACACTTACCAGCTAGCCTGCAACAAAACCAATTTAGCCCTGTCTAACAGTTTGCACGGAAAGAGAAGCTTTTTTTGCACACACTTGCAAATGTATGTGAAAGCCGCAGTGCCAAACCTCTTCTGAGGTGGTTGCCATTTATCTGCACAATTGAATTTAATGCGGGGACACATTGAATGCTTTCAGCTGCCATTGTGCGCTTGCTGGGTGTCTGATGTGTTCCTGTACCTTTAAGGAGTTGGCTCCCTCCAGGCAAACCTACCCTTCATTCTTTCATTGCTATATTTGTTCCAACTCGGAACCTCAAAATGATGAGTTAAGACCACAGTATACAGAGGAGCCTTGGCAAGGCACTGTGGCTTTCACATATACAGTATTTGCAAATGTGTGTAGTGTGATTTAATACCAACAATTATTCCATAATATAGAATATTATAATGGTCATTAGTGTTGCTACTACAAATCTTGTTTTTTAGATTTTTTTTTTTTACTTACTAGTAGGCCTTCTCTTTCAGCACTTGCTTGTTGTGGTGGTGGAAGGGTTACAAGGGCTTAAAATTTACACTGAGGCCCTGAGATCTGAGATACTGAAAAAGACTAGTGAGCTGCTGCATTCAGGATAGTTGGCTGAAAAATGAAAGTTAAAAGTTAAAGCAGAACTTAACTCCTAAAAAGAAGTTCACTTTTATGCCTCCCTGCCCCTCCTCACCTTTCAGACACTTTCCTTTTTTTAGGGGCTGTGGGGACTTGGTTTTAACACTTCCCGCTTCAGCTTCCCACCCTCTCTGCATGCAACCTTTTGGAATACGTCACAGGTCCCAAAAGGCTGCAGGACCATTTCTAGGGCATAGCATGGCACAAGCATGTGTAGTGGGGAGCTGCCTGCAAAGCTGCAGAGTCACACCCGGCTTCCCACAGTTAGCATGGAGGTGCCTGGGGCCCAAAGACTGGTGAAGAACCAGCCAGGGTTTAATAAGCCAGGGACTTACTTAAAGTCAGCAGCTACAGTATTTGTAATTGATGACATTTATTTTTTTTGGTCTGGGACTGAAGGACCTCTTTAATTTTATGTACTGATACCCCTCTTACCTGACAACTTCTGTCCACAGAACTGGTCCCTAGTCCTACTACCTCACTCCTTCAATATAGACATGCTTTATTTTAAAGTGAAACTAAAGGCTTGTTTTTTTTGTACATACACAGGTCCATAAATATTGGGACATCGACACAATTCTAACATTTTTGGCTCTATACACCACCACAATGGATTTGAAATGAAACGAACAAGATGTGCTTTAACTGCAGACTGTCAGCTTTGATTTGAGGGTATTTACATCCAAATCAGGTGAACGGTGTAGGAATTACAACAGTTTGCATATGTGCCTCCCACTTGTTAAGGGACCAAAAGTAATGGGACAGAATAATAATCATAAATCAAACTTTCACTTTTTAAGACTTGGTTGCAAATCCTTTGCAGTCAATTACAGCCTGAAGTCTGGAACGCATAGACATCACCAGACGCTGGGTTTCATCCCTGGTGATGCTCTGCCAGGCCTCTACTGCAACCGTCTTCAGTTCCTGCTTGTTCTTGGGGCATTTTCCCTTCAGTTTTGTCTTCAGCAAGTGAAATGCATGCTCAATCGGATTCAGGTCAGGTGATTGACTTGGCCATTGCATAACATTCCACTTCTTTCCCTTAAAAAACTCTTTGGTTGCTTTTGCAGTATGCTTTGGGTCATTGTCCATCTGCACTGTGAAGCGGCGTCCAATGAATTCTGAAGCATTTGGCTGAATATGAGCAGATAATATTGCCCGAAACACTTCAGAATTCATCCTGCTGCTTTTGTCAGCAGTCACATCATCAATAAATACAAGAGAACCAGTTCCATTGGCAGCCATACATGCCCACGCCATGACACTACCACCACCATGCTTCACTGATGAGGTGGTATGCTTAGGATCATGAGCAGTTCCTTTCCTTCTCCATACTCTTCTCTTCCCATCACTCTGGTACAAGTTGATCTTGGTCTCATCTGTCCATAGGATGTTGTTCCAGAACTGTGAAGGCTTTTTTAGATGTCGTTTGGCAAACTCTAATCTGGCCTTCCTGTTTTTGAGGCTCACCAATGGTTTACATCTTGTGGTGAACCCTCAGTATTCACTCTGGTGAAGTCTTCTCTTGATGTTGACTTTGACACACATACACCTACCTCCTGGAGAGTGTTCTTGATCTGGCCAACTATTGTGAAGGATGTTTTCTTCACCAGGGAAAGAATTCTTCGGTCATCCACCACAGTTGTTTTCCGTGGTCTTCCGGGTCTTTTGGTGTTGCTGAGCTCACCGGTGTGTTTCTTCTTTTTAAGAATGTTCCAAACAGTTGTTTTGGCACGCCTAATGTTTTTGCTATCTCTCTGATGGGTTTGTTTTGTTTTTTTTTCAGCCTAATGATGGCTTGCTTCACTGATAGTGACAGCTCTTTGGATCTCATCTTGAGAGTTGACAGCAACAGATTCCAAATGTAAATAGCACAATTGAAATGAACTCTGGACCTTTATTCGCTCATTGTAACTGGGATAATGAGGGAATAACACACACCTGGCCATATAAAAGCTGAGAAGCCAATTGTCCATTTACTTTTGGTCCCTTAACAAGTGGGAGGCACATATGCAAACTGTTGTAATTCCTACACCGTTCACCTGATTTGGATGTAAATACCCTCAAATTTTAAGCTGACAGTCTGCAGTTAAAGCACATCTTATTCTTTTCATTTCAAATCCATTGCGGTGGTGTATAGAGCCAAAAATGTTAGAATTGTGTCGATGTCCCAATATTTATGGACCTGACTGTATATATTTAATAAAATACTTACATGCTCTACTCAGTGGTTTTGCACAGAGCAGCTCTGATCCTCCTCTTCCTGGGTTCCCTGTCGGCACTTCTGGCTCTCCCCACCTGAGAAGTGCCACCACAGCAAGCTGTTTGCTATAGGGGCTCTGGTACAAGCTCGCTCCCCAGCCCCACTCTCTGCGTTCATGAGTGTAGCACTACATCCTCAGGGGCTGCTGAGTTTTGGGTCCCGTAAGCTTTGCACGGTCAGGCAACATGCATTTTTCCCACATCTTCACATGCACAGAGTTAGTAATTCAGTCTTTGAGCTTGTTTTTAATTGTTTTTTATTAAGGACTGAACAACTTGGATGGGGTCTAGGGGTATATTGGATGCCCAAGGAACTGCAAACTTGAGGACAAATGTCTTAACAACGTGTACACTGTACAAAAGCTGTGCATCCAAAAATAGCACTGTCTCTGTTAAGGAGCACTGAAGTCCCCTTGGTGTACCTCCAGACCCCAGATGAGTCCCCCTCTTGACCCAGCTCCACTGAGGGTATCCCTGGGCAAGATTCCAAGATCTAGCAGCACAGTGGGTAAATGGTTAGTACTTCCGCCTGGCAGTATTAGGGTCGTTGGGGCCAAATCCCAACCATGGCACCACCTGCCTGGAGTTTTCATGTTCTGCCTGTGCCTGCGTGGGTTTCCTCTGGGTACTCCAGTTTCCTGCCACACTCCAAAGACATGCTGGTAGGTTAATTGGCTCCTGTCTCTGCTTGTGCCCACCTATTTCCTCTGGATCCTTAAAGAGCATCTACACACTGAAAAATGCTGCTGACCTTTATTTTCCCAATGCAACGCAGGTGTTCAGTGGTGTATGTGTTATGGTGCATTTTTTAGTGTGTGGAGACACAACATGAGCCTCTTTAGAAATTAACTGATGTACCTCTAAAATGCATGCACAAGCTGCCTACTGAGTAACACCACAAAAATGTGGCTAAATGGTTAGAACTTCTGCCTGGCAGTACTAGGGTCATTGGTTCAAATCCCAACCACGGCACCACCTGCCTGGAGTTTGCATGTTCTCCCTGTGCCTGTGTGGGTTTACTCTGGGTACTCCAGTTTCCTGCCACACTCCAAAGACATGCTGGTAGGTTAATTGGCTCCTGTCTAAATTGGCCTTAGTATGTGTATGTATGAATCTCAGGGATTTTAGATTGTACACTCCTTGAGGGTTAGAGACTGATGTGAGTGTACAATATATATATATATATATATGTAAAGCGCTGCGTACATTGGTGGTGCTATATAAGTACTTGCAATAAATAAATAAACTAACTAACTAGTTGGGTCTTGCACCTGACCACTCTCTCCCTTTATCTAGCCCAGGGGGTGTATAAAGTACTCACACTGTCCTGTCAGTTTGATGAGTTAAAGCTGCTTTCAGGCCTTACCCTGGGCTGGCTGCTTCCCAGCTGACAGGTTGTCCTCCCTCGGAGATGGTGGAGTGGAAATACTTTTGTCCAGCAAATGGCCTGTAGGTAGGCTCCCCTCCCTGGGGCCCCCTCCCAGGATTCACACTCCCACCTTCCTCTCCATCCATCAAACACACTACTGCTGCACAAACTCTGCCACATTTAAGGGTTGTCCATGGTCACTTTGCCTGGCCTTCTGCCAGGGATTAGCCAAGTTCCCCTAAACATGCAGACCTAGGCCTCCTCCACCCCTCTTCCAGAAAATTCTATAAGTTTCTGGAATGGTGGGAGGGCTCCAGAAGCCCTGACCTGTAATACCTCCCAGCCTGTCCTGAGGTGAACTCACTACCTCACTCCCAGGCTGACTCATCCCAGGCTGCTACCCAGCCTCTGTCTTACAGAAATAACCCTAGCTACCTAGAGGGGGCTACATCAGACACAGCAGAGCGGGACTCAGCCGAACCCCCCGCTCCCTCCTCACAAGCTGTGATTGACAATGGCTCCCACTGCTGTGTCTCAGCCAATGAGGATGGAGAGGCCCAGGAAAGCTGAGTCTCCTATGCACATCGCTATACAGAGATCGGGCTCAGGTGAATATTAGGGGAGCTGGGAGGCTGCTGCACAATGAAGGGTTTTTAGCTTCATGCATACAATACAAGAAGGTAAAAAACCTTAAGCCTTTAGAACAACTTTAAGATCAACAATAGCAGGGAGGCCACCAGGGTGCTGCATCAAAATTCTGCATTGGGGCACCATGATCTGCAGTTACACACCTGATATAGATACCATTAAAGTCCCGTTTTTTCTAAAACTGATTGAAGTAATATGACATTTAGGTAAATGTGTCATCAAAATATACAGAGAACTTTTGGAGAAAGTGGTGAGCAAAAGTAAAATGTAGTAACTTTTGTGTGTAACCTTTGAAGAAATCAAATTAACTATTTTAAAAGAGAAGTATGGACTTTGTAAAAAAAAATATACACCCCTCGCATTTTGTAAATATTTTTTATATCTTTTTCATGTGACAACACTGAAGAAGTGACACTTTGCTACAATGTAAGTGTACAGCTTGTATAACAGTGTAAATTTGCCCTCCCCTCAAAATAACTCAGCACATAGCCATTAATGTCTAAACTGCTGGCAACAAAAGTGAGTACACCCCTAAGTGAAAATGTCCAAATTGGGCCCAAAGTGTCAACATTTTGTGTGGCCACCATTATTTCACAGCACTGCCTTAACCCTTTTGGATAAGGAGTTAAGCAGAGCTTCACAGGTTGCCACTGGAGTCCTCTTCCACTCCTCCATGACGACATCACCAAGCTGGTGGATGTTAGAGACCTTGCACTCCTCCACCTTCCATTTGAGGATGCCCCACAGATGCTCAATAGGGTGACGTCCTCCCACTCTACTTGCGCATGCGCACGCCCTCGGGATGGACACAGTGGATCACCGATCACTGTAAAGAGCAGATAACGTCGGCTCTGTCATGTGATCAGCTGTGTTACACTACGCTAACCTACTCAATGCTAGTCATCGTAATTTTAGTGCTAGATGCCTGTTTGTAATAAGCCTCAACCTAGAACCTGCAAAAAAAAGAGAAGAAAAAAGGCCGCACACCTAAAAAACTAACCTCAAAAGAAATTTATTATGCACCATAAACAGTAATAGGCCATCGGAGACATGATAATCCTGCATGACAGAGGACTCTACCCCCCGAGATATCAAGAGGGAACCATCAGGGATGGACAAAGGATGGAGTCGGTCCACTGGGACTAACCTGACCCAACCCTCCAACACCCAACCCCTGACCCAAACCACCCCACCAATCCTAACCAACCCCCCAAATACCCCCACAAGGAACTCCTCCCCTAGATAGAGGACCCTCACATCCCACCATCCCACTCACAAAAGAGAGAGGAGGAGCTGAGGGAGATAGTACCAGCCCACTGACACCCCCAACCCCCCAAAACCACTAGATGGAGAGTAAGCCTACTGCACACACCGGGGGTTCCTGGAAGTGCCAACCATATAGATATATTACACAGCTAAACAACAAACATCAATGCATAAACATATAGCATTAGAATATATAGCAATATGCAAAGGCCAGTGTGGACATGGCCGTTGGCCAAAGAGGATCACAAGGTATAAAGTCACTGTACAGGGCAAAAGCCTCAAAGTCGTTTATATTTGTTTCCTTTAGCAGATGTTTATTATTCCAGAGACAAATGGAAGGCACAGTAGAGAAAGTCTAAAATAGACAACCTGGAACCAAAATTGGTGGTCAAAGTAACTCTTATTAAGCACCATATTAGGAAGCTAAAGCCATCCACAGATACAAGCCCAAATCCTGCCTAACATGATAGCCTAATTAGACCTCCTAATCAGCAGAGAAGCAACAGGGAGACAAAGAAATAAAGGATGAAAGTGAATGGTAGCCATGTCCCTCTGGAAACAGATCTTCCCAAAAATGAAACTATGCAATAGCAAGTAACCCACCACCCACTGTCTAGGGCATCTTATATGGACCACGAAATCAATGTCCATGACCTTTACAGAATCGGTTGAAACATTGATAATTTTTTTCATTATTGCTAAATAGATACATGTTTCTAACCGTGAATGAACTGTCAGAGAACTGTCAGAAATAGCGGAATAGTTCATTCACATTTACAGCGGTTTGAAACATTGTATCTATTTGTTTCCATTTATGGAAACAAATAGATACAATGTGTTCAACCGCTGTAAATGTGAATGAACTGTCAGAAATAGCGGATTTCTGACAGTTCATGACAATTTACAAGCGGTTGAAAACATTGTATAAATTTGTTTCCATAAATGGAAAAAAACAAATAGATACAATGTCTGTTTCCCACTGTAAATGAATGAAACTGTCAGAGAACTGTCAGAAATAGCGGAGCTCTGCAGAAACACTTTTTGCCGGCTTGGAATTCTTCTTATTTTCATACCTTCTTCTTCTTCTTCTTCATCCTCATCTGAAGACCTTGTGAAGAAGAGGATGAGGATGAGAGAAGGAAGAAGTAGGATGAAAATAAGAAGAATTCCATGCCGGCAAAAAGTGTTTCTGCAGGCTCCGCTATTTCTGACAGTTCTCTGACAGTCACATCAACTACAGCGTTGAAACTTTGTATCTATTTGTTTCCATAAATGGAAACAAATAGATACAATGTTTTCAACCGCTGTAAATGTGAAGAACTGTCAGAGAACTGTCAGAAATAGCGGATTTCTGAAGTTCTCTGACAGTTCATTCACATTTTACAGCGGTTTCTTCATCCATCTCCACATTCTCCTTATTAGGATGTTCCTTCTCCGTCATAAATCCTCAAACAAATAGATACAATGTTTCATTCCGCTGTAAATGTGAATCTGTCAGAGAGAACTGTCAGAAATAGCGGAGCTCTGCAGATACACTTTTTGCCGGCTTGGAATTCTCCTTCTTCTCATCCTTCTTCTTCTTCTCATCTTCTCCTTCTTCTCATCCTTCTTCTTCTTCTCATCCTTCTTCTTCTTCTCATCCTTCTTCTTCTTCTTTCCTTCTCCTTCTTTTCTCATCCTTCTTCTTCTTCTCATCCTTCTTCTTCTTCTCATCCTTCTTCTTCTTCTCATCCTTCTCCTTCTTCTCTCATCCTTCTCCTTCTTTTCTCATCCTTCTCCTTCTTCTCATCCTTCTCTTTCATCCTTCTTCTTCTTCTCTTCCTTCTTCTTCATCCTTCTTTCCTTCTCTTTCTTCTCATTCCTTCTCCTTCTCCTTCTTCTCATCCTTCTCTTCTTCTTCATCCTTCTCCTTCTCATTCTTCATCTTCTTCTTCTCCTTCTCTTCTTCTTCTCATTCTCCTTCTCATCCTTCTTCTTCTTCTCATTTCATCCTTCTCCTTCTTCTCATCCTTGGAGGCCGTAATGAAGGTAAGGCAATGGAAGGTATTGCATGAGAAAAATGGATGAAACTGGTGCAGCCTGCTGAAATCAATCAGCTGATAGCCAGAGAAGGAATGACAGCCATGGAGTGAGGATGGTCAGCTTGTAACTGGGAGTTCAGTACTATAGTACACAGTAGCCAGCCTATGTGATAGAGGATATTGTAGGAGTAAATAAGCAACATGAACTCGTATGACCAGTCCAGCCCGTGATCTGTACAACTGATATGATTAAAGTAGCATCACAAATCGCTATAACTCACAGTCTGATAGGACCCCTGGGTCCTGTGATGATAAAGGCTGAAATAACAATGGAAATGGAACCCCAAGTCCAGCAAAAAATCTGCCTGCACTCCCGTGGATGGTGGCCAGTCCTCAAGTTCAAGCCTAGCAAACGGCTCAAGAATAGATGTATGGCTGTGAAAGGTCTACATATGAACCACAGCAGCATGTGGAGATGGCATGTGGATGTCAGAGAGAGTGGGTAGGCACGTGTCAGCTTACGCATTTTGTCCCGCCCACTTCGGGGACTTCTTCAGAACTATAGCTGTCTGTATCTTTTTTTCTAGAAATATAGACATATAACTATTTTTTTTCTGGTCTGTTCTGGTCTGGTCTTAACCAAAAGATGACAAGCCTGCCCACCACGACAAGGTAGACTCTTTTAGGGCAGGGCCTACACTAAACTACACTACTCTAACCTACTCCATGCTAGTCATCGTATTTTTAGTGTTAGATGCCTGTATGTAATATGCCTCAACCTAGAACCTGCCATCTTCCTTTCCAGACTTGTTTACCAAGATCTACAAAAGAACAATCCTTTTCATTCACAAAACGAGAACAAATTTAAAATGGCTGTTGCTGGTATTATATGACGGGTGATGCAGGTCAGCAATGGTCACCTGTAATGGCACATTTCCCCTTCTTTGATCAATTCTGAGCTCTCTTCCACATACATACATCCACATTAGCCTGCAATAAGGCAGGTGAAGTGTACAAGATGGGAGACTCCCCAAGATGTGTCTATTACCTGATTAGACTTGGAAAGACACTAGGGGTATTGTCCCCAATCTCCCACACATATTCATATCTCTAGCATACTGAAATAGAATAAAAAAAGAGTCCACTTTTTCCTTCACGTTTTAATGTACACACCATTGTGTAATGAACCACACTTCACTCTCTGACCAAGCATCGATGTCTGTACAAAACACTAATTGAAAATAATTGACCTTCAGTCTGAAAGGTCTAAAGCAGTTTAACCGCTTGCCGACCCCCCGCAGTGTTTTTACTGCGGCAGGGCGGCACCTGTACGCACAGTGCCGTCTTTTAACGTCACTGTGCAAAACAGGTAGGGGTAGCGCGCGAGGCACGTGCCCGCCCTACCCGTCCCACCGATCGTGGCAGCGGGTGTCCATCACCGGCTCCCGAATGGTCATTTCCTGCCGGGTGCCGGCGATTACAAGTAATCACTTACAGATAGCACGGCTGCAGTGTTTACATTGCAGCTCTGCTATCTGTCAGTTCCCAGCACCTCAACCTGAGAGAAGACTTTATCTCTCAGGATCAGCGTGTTCCTGTGAAGTACACACCCCCCCGCCCCCTAGTAAAACACTCCCCTCACACATTTAACCCTTTCTTTACCTAATAAAAGTTAACCCCTTCCTCCCCAGTGCCATTAGTACAGTGTCAGTGTTTTTTTTTTTTTGGTGTCACTGGGGATGTCAGTGACCCTAGTCAGTTCCCCCCCAGTGTCAAAATGTTCGCCGCAGTCCCGCCATAAGTCGCTGATCACTGTCATAAATCGCTGATCACCACAATCGTCGCTGATGGCCGCCATTATTAGTATATAATAAAAAAAAATCCCAGTATCTTTCCCGCCATTTGTAGACGCTATAATTTTCACGTAAACCAATTAATTTACACGTATTGGGATTTTTTTTAAGCAAAGACATGTCACAGAATACATTTTGGCAGAAATTTATGACTAAATTTTTTTTTTACATTTTTTTTACTGGACATGTTTTATAGCAAAAAGTCCAAAATATTGGTTTTTTTTTTTTGTCAAAATAGTCACCCTTTTTTTTTTTATAGCGCAAAAAATAAAAAACATACAGGGATAAAATACCACCGAAAGAAAGCTCAATTTGTGGGAAAAAAAAGATGTAAATTTCATTTATATACCGTATTGCATGACCGTGCAATTGTCCATTAAACTAGCACAGCGCTGTATAGCAAAAAATGGCGTTAATTGCAGTTTGGACCCCCCCCTGAAGGAGCATTATTCCACCTAATTATCATGCACAATTAGTGCCTGAGTAGCCCACAGAGGCCACCCTGACTGGAAGGGTGGTAAATCCTCAGGAGGGCAAGTGGTTAATTGCTAGTTTGTTCACAGAGAACTGCCTTTGTCGCCCTCCTCATCTCACCAGTCCCCAGTTTTACTGACATAGAAAAATGCTCACAATAGTGTATTACAAAAATAATTGGATGTTAAATTAAAAAAAGTTTTTTTTAGAAATAAAATTCCAAAACATCTGAACAGAATGCCCATGGCAGCATCAACAGGGGAAATGACAACCCTCAGGGTACTGTGGTCAACCCCTGAAGGAGACACCCCACCCATATTCCACCTATCAGGCCATGCACAACACCCCAGTTATCCCCAGACTCCACAGTCCAACTGGGTGGGAGGTGCCAATCCTGAACTTCGTGAAACCCAACAGGAACTGGAAGGAGAATCAGAGCTATGCGCAACCAAAATGGTCCTGCCGAAGTTTCAGAGCTATGCCAAAAAATTAACATACTCAAGCTCCACAAAATTCTCACTCCAGATGAAGATGACTGTCTACATCTTTTTTTCGCTTAAAAAACCTGTGCTAATACACTATTACAAGCATTTTTCTATGTTGGTAACACTGAGGACTGATCAAGGAGAAGAATGACCAAGGCAGTCCTATGACAGCAGACCAAACAGCATGAGGACCCAAAGAGAAAGCCGCCACCCTACCTGGACACCTGATCAACATCCGTGGGTCAGCAGAGAAATCTCCAGAGTCGTGTCGTGGCCAGAGAGTATACCCCTGTAAACATTAGATCAGAGAAAATGTTGCCGGCATGAGAAATAGAAGGAATAAACGTGTAACATTAAAAATGCTGATAACATACAAAGCCACTTTAAAATTTTTGTACAGATTATGTCTGCTAGATTATGTCATTGATTTTTTGTCTCTATAGACATATAACTATTTTTTGATCTGGTCTGTCTATATGAAATCTAGGAGTCTTTTAGTTGAATCCCATGGTCAAAAATGAAACTGCCCAGAGACAATACATTCTTTCTCCAGTTTTGACATTTGTAACCAAAAGATGACAAGCCTGCCCACCACGACAAGGTAGACTCTTTCAGGGCAGGACCTACACTAAACTACACTACGCTTAACCTACTCCATGCTAGTCATCGTATTCTTAGTGTTAGATGCCTGATTGTAATAAGCCTCATCCTAGAACCTGCCATCTTCCTCTCCAGACTTGTTTTTAAGATCTACATAAGAACAACCCTTTTCATTCACAAAACAGAGAACAGACTTGACATGGTTGTTGCTGTTCTCTTATGGTGGGTGATGCAGTGGTCAGCAATGATCACCTGTAATGTCTCTATATATCTCCTTTTCTTTGATCAATGTTTCTTCTCTAAAATACAACGTGAAGGAGAAGAAGAATGAACAAAACATGGACACTTTGGGGTTGATTTACTAAAGTTAAATAGCATGTGCACTTTGCAAGTTCTATTGCTCCAGAGCTTAGTAAATGAAATAAAGCTGCAGCTGGTAAATTGTGCGAATACCCAATCACATGCATGAACATGAAAAAGAACAACATTTGTTCTCGCACACACTCAATGGTGATGGATGGATGTCAGCAGTGCTTCCCCGTATTTAGTAAGCTGTGGAGCAACTGCAATTGCAAAGTGGACAGTCTATTGATGTATAATAGAGTCACCCCTTGGTTTTATTTTGTTGTATTAAATTTTATGATGCTACAGATTTCCTTATGAATTCACCGAGACACTTTCACTAATGTGTTGATAATGATTTCGGTGGACTCGTTTGGATTATAATCTGAAGAATCGTGGCCAGAAAGTTCCCCCTTCACATATCGGATACTTAGTTCCAACATCTTCCAGACATCAGCCTTCTGATAAGAAAAACAATGTTATAGGGGGACACAGATTTATACATTGATATTACGGGGGGCTGTGGTAATGTTGGTGACAGGCTGTATCATATAGTTTATGTATGATATGTACCATTTCTGTAGATGATAAAAGATTAAAAAAGCCAGAGGGGCGTGATGTCACCATTGTGTGTGAGTGACTGACAGCTGTTCACTTCACACTTCTTGTCTGTGCCCCATTATATCAGGTTCCAGCACCCCTCCCCCACTGTGCCCCATTATATCAGCTCCCATCCTGTATCAGGTCTCCCCATCACTGGGTCCCCCCATTATATCATCTCTGTGCCCATTATATCGGGTCTCCCATCACTGTGCCCCATTATATCAGGTCTCCCCATCACTGCGCCCCATCCCCATTGTATTTCAGGTCTCCTCATCACTGTGCCCCATTATATCAGGTCTCCCCCCATGTATCACTGTGCCCCATTATATCAGGTCTCCCCATCACTGCGCCCCATTATATCAGGTCTCCCCATCACCCATCACTGCGCCCCATTATATCAGGTCTCCCCATCACTGTGCCCCATTATATCAGGGTCTCCCATCACTGTTGCCCCATTATATCAGGTCTCCCATCATCACTGTGCCCATATCAGGTTCTCCCCATCACTGTGCCCCATTATATCAGGTCTCCCCATCACTGTGCCCCATTATATCAGGTCTCCCCATCACTGTGCCCCCCTTATATCAGGTCTCCCCATCACTGTGCCCCATTATATCAGGTCTCCCCATCACTGTGCCCCATTATATCATCAGGTCTCCCCATCACTGCGCCCCATTATATCAGGTCTCCCCATCACTGTGCCCCATTATATCAGGTCTCCCCATCACTGTGCCCCATTATATCAGGTCTCCCCCATCACTGTGCCCCATTATATCAGGTCTCCCTCACTGTGTCCCCATTCTCATCACTGTGCCCATTATATCAGGTCCTCCCCATCACTGTGCCCCCATTATATCAGGTCTCCCCATCACTGTGCCCCATTATATCGGGTCTCCTCATCACTGTGCCCCATTATATCAGGTCTCCCCATCACTGTGCCCCATTATATCGGGTCCCCTTATATCATCACATTACTGTGTCCCCATTATATCAGGTCTCCCCCATCACTGTGCCCCTTATATCAGGAACTCCCCATCACTCACAGCGCCCCATTATATCAGCAAGTCCTCATTAAGGTCCCCCTTACATCAGACATCCTTATCACAGTCCCCCTTACATGCATTGGTCCCCATCGGAGTTCCGTGACTTTTATCAGGAGTAATCCACAAAAGGCCCTCTATTATATCAGATTCTCCAAAGTTGTCCCACTTACATCAGTTATTGTTGTCCTCATCAAGTATTTCCCTATTTCATGGACTGTCCTTTGTGGAGGGTCCCCTTTACATGGGCTGTCTCCAT
>CATNWA010003383.1:0-18305 GCA_951230385.1 Staurois parvus | reverse complement strand
TGTGGTGAAGGAAGATGGTAATGAGGTGTATGGAAATGAGGTGAGAGAGGCAGTGTGGGAGTTTTATGCGAATTTGTATGCTAGGAAGGGAAGAGATGGAGGTATGGAAGAAGAAGTGTTAGAGTATATTGAATCAGGTTTGAATGATGAGGATAAGAGTTGGTTGTGTGATGATGTAGTAAAAAGTGAGGTTGAGGTATGTTTGAAGAAAATGAAGAAAGGGAAGATGCCAGGGAGTGATGGGTTTGCCTGTAGAGTTTTATTGTGTGTTTTGGGATGTGGTGGGTGATTGGGTGCATGAGGTGTGTTTGGAGGTGTTGAGAAGAGGGAGATTGTCTAAAACTGTGTATGAGAGTATAAATTGTTTTGTTGCATAAGAAGGGATGTAAGGAGGATTTGAGAAACTGGAGGCCTATTTCATTGTTGAATGTTGACTATAAGTTGATTGCTAGGTTGATTGCGGATAGATTGAAGGAAGTGGTGGCAAAGATGGTGGGTGAAGAGCAAGCATGTGCTGTGCCTGGAAGAACGATTGCTGAGAGTTTGATTGGTCTGAGAGATGGTTTGTGGTATTGTAAAGAGAGAAAGCAGGCGGTGGCTGTGTTGGCAGTGGATTTTGAGAAAGCGTATGATAGGGTATCACATGAGTTTATGTTTAGCGTTTTGAGTAGAATGGGGGTGCCTGAAGGGATGTTAGTTTGGCTGAAGTGTTTACTTATCATATCCTTATACAGAGTGCAGGTGAATGGTTGGTTGACGGAGGAGATAGATATAAAAGCTGGTGTGAGGCAGGGGTGCCCTCTGTCCCCTGTCCTGTTTGTGTGTGTGATTGAACCGCTATTGCGAATGCTGATGAAGGATAAGTTTGTGAGGGGGGTGGAGATACCTGGAAGTGGGGGAAGGTGTTTAAAATGTGATAGGTTATATGGATGATGTTACGGTTGTGTGTAGAAGTATAGCTGGGTTAAGAAGGGTGAAGTTGTTGATGGGTATTTTTTGTTCGGTGAGGGATTTGGAATTAACGTGCAGAAGAGTGAGTGTAAGTTTTTTGGGGAATGGAGTGATAAGGAGGAGTGTGGATGGAAGATATGTAGGGGAGTGTGAAGATTTTGGGTGTAAAATTTGATAGGGAGTTGTATGGTAGAGAAAGGTGGGAAGATGTGTATGGGAAAGTAGGCAAAAAATCGGGTTCTGGTCGCTAAGCAGCCTGACAAAGGAGGGGAAGTCCTTAATCATAAAGGCAGTGATATTGCCAATATTGCTGTACTTGTATGCTGTATTTCCTGCTCCTGATAGAGTTCTGAAAAAGATAATAAAAGTGTTTTTCCTTTGTATGGTCGTCGAGAATGGAGAAGCTGAAGAGAGAGAAGGTGATGAAAGTGAAAGCGAATGGAGGGAAAGGTGTAAATATTGAAAGATTTTTGGTTGTAAAATACGTAAGTATGTGTGTAAGGGGGTGGAAAAGAGAGTTTGGGCAGGTTGCATGTTGAGATATGCAAGTGGGAGTGTGTTGAGAGGGGGTCTAAGTTGTGTGAGATTGACCTGAGGAAGCCTGTAAGTTTTGGAGCGCCGTGGTTTTATGTGAGGATTGAAAGGTGTATGAGGGAGGTATGAATTGCAAGAGGTGGTGAAAGAAGTATGGTGTGAGAGTAAGAAAGTTATGAAAGTGTTGGAAGAAAGAGAGGAGTTGGAGTGGATAGGGGGATTGACTGAAATGCAAAGTAGAAAGGTATGGAAGAATGTGAGTTGGGGGGAAGGAACTTGTGGGGGCAGAAGGATGTGGCGTGGATGGTGGTTCATAGATGTATGCCGACGAGAAAATTCCAGAGGAGAAGAAGGATGGTTGATAGTGAGATATGTCCGAGGGAAGGGTGTAGATGTGTTGAGAATGTGGAGCATGTGTTTTGGGAGGGGGGTGGGTATGCAAAGGAGGTGTGGGAAGTTGTTGTTGGAAAATGGTGGAGGGTTTGGGTCTGGGGGGGGGTAGAATGTCAGTCGAGATTGTAAAGTTTGGGTTGTGTAATGTGGGAAAAGTGGAGGAACAAGTGCTATGGATGTTAGTAAATTGTGTGAAAGAGAGTTTATGGGGATGTACGGAATATATTAATTTTTAGGAAGGAAGAGCTGAGTGTGAGGGGGTGTGTGTCCATGATCCGTGGAAGGCTTTACCTGTACGCATATTGCGATTGTAAAGATTTTGGTCTGGAGGAGGCACAGAAGATTTGGGGGGGAAGTAAGTGGAAGGAATGGAGTGGGTGATGGGGATGCATATATAATGAAGGGGAGTGAATATGTATATTAAGGGGAAAGTGGTGGTGGTTGGGAAAATGTGTTTTTGGGGCTTTTTTTGGCTAAGAGGGGGAGGGAGGTTTTGTTTCTTTGATGAAGGGTGGTGGGAGCTAAAATACTTTGTGATGGTGTGTGTTTATTCATGTGATTTGAGGGAAGGGGGGGGTGTGTGTGATTCTTTTTTTTGTAATATGATGGGTTTTTGTTGTTATGAAATTTTTGTTGTTTGAAACTGTATTTCTGATGGAAAGAATTACTTTCATTTATGTTTGTAAATAATTTTTATGACATTTTAAATAAAAGAATTAAAAGGGGGGTTTTCTTATCTCATCTGGGGCTCCAAGATGGACAGAGGGAAGCGGGCAGTCATGTTCAAGGAACCCCTCAAGGGGGGGGTAAGGGCATGCCCGACATCGCCACCCAGCTGAGGGTGTTCTTTGCTTGCAACTGCATCCGCAGAACTTTGCCAAGACGGACTATGGGACTCTGGCGGGGGGGACGCAATGGCTCGCTTCTTCCTGTTGCCTCTCTGGAGGTCCCTGGGGGGGGGACACCTGGGATAGTTCCATCCCCTACAACTGGGACACTCCTTGGTACTACTTGGACACCTTCAAGTTCATCAGGGAGCAAGGGCTGCAGGGAGTCAAGCCTGACTTGTGGAAGCCAAAGACAATCTACAAGCTCATCCGAGCCAGCGACATTTTGGAGTCGGTTCCAGGCCTGCCTTCAGACACCTGCAAGGTGGTCTGGAGGAATGTTTCTTCCAACATTCTTACCAACAGGGGGTGGTGGGTGACCTGGCATGGATGGCAATCCAAGGGGGGGGGCCTCTCAGGACATTTATGCATGCCAGGAACCTGAGCAGATACAGACACTGCCCCTTCTGCATCATCCACGAGGAAACGTCTTACCACGTTTTCTGGGAGTGCTCATTTGCTCAGGCCCTGTTGGGGGCCCTGGAACCTGAACTCAAGGACTTTGTGGGCCGCAGACAGCCATCACTCACTTTGGGGTGTTGAATGGACTGTTCTGTGGAACTTTCTCTCTGGAGGACATTGACAGCGCCTGGAGGGTACTGTGTTGCTTTAAGGACACTTTATGGTGCGCCAGGAAGCGCCTCATCCACCAGCGGGAGAGGATGTCCATTGAGGACTGCCGCAGACTGGCCTCAGTCTGCTCAGAGACTATTCCTTGATGGACTTTAAGGAGGAAGAGGACGTCTGAAGGGGGGGGGGGCCCCCTACTCCCCCTTGCGTGTCTTTGTCTTTTCAATAAAGCTTCGGGCCTGTGGTTTTCCCCCCCCCCCCCCTCCCCCTTCCCACACATACCTGATGCCTATTGATTGATTGCAATATCCGGTTCTTCGTTTTTGTGCATGCACTAGTATTGTTAGGTAACGTAACGTGTAGTGGAATGTTACAGTTTTTGAGGTAAGCGGCGTTATGCATGACGTGGTGGTCTGGGGATTCATCCTCGGCACATCACGTCAGGCATCATACCGCTGAGCGAATGTATTTATTTCTGAATGTATTTATTGTATGCTTGGAACTGTATTGCCATGTGGTGCGCTGCGTCGCAGTACAGGGTGAGATGTACCCCGATTACACGTATCATGTTGTTTTTGATGCTTCTGCAATAAAAGTATCTTTTCAATCAAAAAATCTGTTCTTATCAGTTTAATATCTGATCAAGTGTAGTTTCGGCTCCTTGCTTCTTGGTCAGGAGGTGCCTGGGGTACCCGAGGGTCGGCCTTGGGGTGAGCGTCTCTCTTCGGAGGGCCCCCCCTTGCTGCTATTGGCCTAAGGCTTAGTCCCCAGGCAACGGGTTGCGATCGCCCCCGCCAGTCTCCCTAGGGTGGCTGGTGGTGGGTTGGAGGGGGCGAACCGGAGGTATGGCGGCTGGTGCTCCGGATGCACCGAATACCTTGCGGCTGGTAGTGACCGAGCAGAAACGAGCGGAGGTTGGTCTGCATTATGAGGGCCCCCCCTTGCTGCTATTGGCCTTAGGCCTAAGCCCCCACCAGTCTCCCTAGGGTGGCTGGTGGTGGGTTGGCGGTGGCGGACTGCGAGTCCTTTTTGCTTGTGATCTCTTGGGGTTGCAAGCTGGAAGGTGGTGTCGGTAGGAGACCTGCGCCCTCGGCCTTCCCAGGTACCCCAAGCCTGGGATGCTGCTATAGGGGGTTGCGCTCTCTGAGTACACCTGAGCGGCAAGCACCAAGATTCCTTCTTTCCTCTGACTCTATACACAGCCCACTCCTACCACTGTCCCTTCACCCTGTGGATGCGTCCAGACAGCACTGCAAATAAAAGCAATAAGGTTTAAGGAAACACAGTCAAGTCGAACCTGAAGTCTTCATAAAAAGGCAAAAAAAAAAGAAGACCATCAAAAACCAAGTCACTTCTGGACAGTACAGTAAAGTCATACAGTGAACAAGAAAATGAACGTACGTATACCAACTCATACCGTCCACTGCCTCCAAGTTTTGAAATGCCACCTCCTCTCAGCCTCATCCGCCCCCAGTTTCAAGCGGTCATAATGACCAGATCGATAAAGCCTAACACGGACCATGGCCATACACTCAAACATTCTCTTTTATACACCATCAAATTGCTCGCATCCCACAAACACTCCTTCACACAGCATACCAACATCCACAACACACTTGCTTCATTCTTACCCAACTTCCACAACCCATACAGCACCATCTCATACGTCAATCTCTTAATACCCGACAAACCCTCAATCATTCTCTCCAACTTCTTCCACACCTCTTTCGCAAATGCACATTCCCAAAACACATGATAAACACTTTCTCGCCCCAAACACTGCACTCTCGGACATCCCTCACTGTCTGCCATCCTCCGTCTCCTCTGAAACACACGTACCGGAAGGCAATCATGCACACCCATCCACGCAACATCCCTCTGTCTATTCTCTACTCCTCATTGTGCCTTGTGAGTGATCTCCATCCTGCTACTCTGTATATACCATGTATACTATTGTGGGGGGGGGGGGCAAGAGAGCGGACAGAGACTGACCAGAGAGACTGCCAGGTGACTGACTCATACCACCAACTGACACCTTCGCGCCGCTCATACCACTGACACCTTCTAGACGCTCATACCACTGACACCTTCTCACCACTCATACCACCACCGACACCTTCACAAAAAGATGTGGCCAACCACTAAGTTCCACCCAGCAAACGGTGCACTAGAGACAGTGGGGGGGGGGGGGAAGGGGGGGGGGGGGTGATTATTGTGTTGCCTAAGACAGAACAAAACAAATACACCACTGACCGTGGCGGAAGGTGGTGGGGCAAGCACCGAAGAGGTGATGGATCTCTCCAGGGATACACTTAAGAGGAAGAAAGTGGTTGCTGAGGCTCTCCCAGAATCACAAGTTATCTCAGAGTTTCCAAGCCTTGAGGAGGACTCTGATTCCTCACAGAAGTCAACCAAATACTTTGCCAGATTTATCAATGCCACTGTGGGGGGAAAGGTGGGGGGGGGGAAAGGGGTTGGAGGTTTGTGATTGAGAGTGCACCTTCACCCAATCCCACCATTCAAGGAAGAAATGGGTGAATGGGGAGAGAGTGTAGAGAATGAGCTGGCGGAAGCGAGGGTGAAGGTTTGAAGGTTCTTGGAGGTGAAAGGGAAGGCTTTGATTGTGCAAGCGAGAATGGTGGTGAAAGAGCAGGATGAAAGGTGTACTAGATTTTTCTTTAAGAAGGTGTATGGAAGAATGAGATGGTGAGTGTGTTGGATGAGAATGGATGCAAAGTGGGAATGAGCGGGTG
Source organism: Staurois parvus (assembly GCA_951230385.1). Classification (NCBI taxonomy): domain Eukaryota; kingdom Metazoa; phylum Chordata; class Amphibia; order Anura; family Ranidae; genus Staurois; species Staurois parvus. The sequence continues at coordinate 12,217 of CATNWA010003383.1, read as the reverse complement.
GCTGGGGAAGTGTGGGAATTTTATAGCAAGTTGTTTTCTGTGAGTAAGAGATGCGAATGTGGCGAAAGATGTGATTGGTGAAATTGAGGAGAGGCTGGGAGAAGATGACAGAGTGGTTCTGAGTGAGGATGTGAGTCTGAGTGAGATTGAAATGAGTTTGAATGGCATGAAAAAAGGGAAAATTCCTGGGCTGGATGGACTTCCCGTGGAGTTCTACTGCGTGTTTTGGGAGTGATTGGAAAGAATTGGAATATGCAGGAAGAAAATTAAAACGTATTTTTTTTCCATTTATAAAATATTTTTAACACATAGCATGAAAATACAAAAAAAAACAAAACAAAATACAGTCTACTACCTCTTCTGAGTATGGCAATACCAAACGTGTGAGACCTTTATACAGCCTGGCCATATACAGAGGCCCAACATACAAATAGCACCTTTAGGCGTTCTAAGGGCAAATATGACATCGAATTTCTTGACAATCACACTTTTGATGGCTCTGGAGGACCAGGACAAAAAGGAAGCACCCGCAAAATTACCCAGTTTTGGAAAGCAAACACTCCAACGTATTTTTTTTAGGAGGCATAATGAGTGTTTTGAACATATCGTTTTTTTCACCAGTTTTCTGAAAATGTGGGGGAAAAAAATGATTTTTTTTTTTTTCCGTTTATAAGATATGTTTACCACATAGAGAGGCTCAACATTCAAGGCGCACCATCAGGTGTTCTAGAAACAAAAAAATATAGGTAGTCTAGATATTAGATGTATAAATTATAACACCCTGAAGCACCAGGACAATGGAATTACCCACAAAATGACCCCATTTTGAGACAAACACCCCAACATATATTGTGAAACATAATGAGTTTTTTGAAAATTGTGTTTTTGTTCACAAGTTTTCAGACTATGTGGAAAATGACTTTTTTTTTTTTTTTTAAACACAAACGTTGTTCATTTATAAGATATTTTTAGCACCTAGCATGTAAATACCACAAAATACACCCCAAAATACACATGTGGTATTGCCATGCTCAGGAGTAGAAGAATGTGAGACTTTATAACAGCCTGGCCACATACAGAGGCCCGACATCCAGGTAGCATCGTCAGGCTTTCTAGGGACATAAATTACACATCTAATTTCCAGATAACCTAACATTTTTGAAGACCCTTCATATTTCTAACACATAGCATGTACATACCAAGGATTACACCCCAAAATACATTTGAGAAAATGGTAAGCAAAAGATTACCTGTGGTTTCAGTAGTGCAGTTGTCCACAGAGGAGAGCATTGGTCCAGGCAGCAGGCAGGGACATGGTCAGCGACATCAAAAGCAATTGTCCAGGCAGCAGACAGGATTATTGTCCATAGTCAGTACAGGAAGTAGGCAGATATATCAGCACAATAAAACAACAAGTGAATACAGCACCAAAGGAAATTAAAAGAGTAAAATTGAAATAACCTGCTAAACCTCACCCTCTAAAAAAAAGTTACAGTATAAAACAAAAAGGTTGTGTTTATATCATAATAATAAAAAAAAAACATTGTGAAATTGAAAAACAATCAAATAATTAAATACAGTAAAAGTGCTCAAAAAAGGTCTCAGACTTTTTTCACATTGTTTGAAAGATATCAATCACCAAATTGTACCAATCCAACATATCCAAACCACTCACATGGTAAAAAGTGTCACAGCTGACACTAGCATGAACTGCATAACATTAAAATCATCTCAAAAGCCAGAGACTCCGGCCTCTTACGAATAAGTGACGTCAGTCCGAAGCTCCACCCTATGCGTTGTCATTTGACATCGTCACGGAGTGGAAGGATGAACGTCACTACATACACAACCCAGCAATTTATACCCCGCTCGTCCAAGGACAAATTACCGGAACAATTCATATACAATTCCAATATTAAGACAAAACAACTGCCTCACTACAATATTAATCAGATGCAATTATAAAATAACCTAAAAAACCTTGATTTGTTCAATATTAAATATACCACCTTAAGGGGTCAGTAACCTTAACCACAAGCCTACAGGGCACTTATACCCCCCTTCCAGCCCAGGCCAATCTCCAGCTTTCAGCGCTGTTGCATTTTGAATGACAATTGCTCGGTCATGCAACACTGTACTCATATGAAATTTTTAGCATTTGTTTGTGACAGATAGAGCTTTATTTTGGTGGTAATCACCTCTGGGTTTATTTTTTTCTTTAACAAACCAAAAATTGAAAATTTTGAAATTAAAAAAAAAAAAAAAAAAAGTTCTTAGTTTTTGTTATAAAATTTTGTAAATAAGTGATTTTTCTCCTTCACTGATGTGCGCTAATGAGGCTGCAGTGATGGGCACTGATAGGTGGCACTGGTAGGTGGCAGTGATGAGAATTGACAGGCATCACTGATGGGCACTGAAGGGCAGCACTGATATGGTGGCACTGATTGGCAGCTCAGATGGGCACTGATATGTGGCATTGATGTGCACTGGTAGGCACTGATATGTGGCATTGATGTGGCACTGGCACATGGCACTGCTGGGGCTACACTGATCATCAGTGCTCTGCAAGTAATTTTTCTTCATATATTTTGACCAAAATTTATACTGCTACATTTCAATAACCAAAATCAGTGCATATTATTTGGTCTGTGTGAAAGCTATAGAGTCTACAAGCTATGGTACCCATCATTGAAAATTGATCACACCTGATGTACAGATGACCTCTCTCATTTCTTGAGGCAATAACAAGCCAGGACTGTACAAATACCCCCTAAATGACCCCTTTTTGTAAAGTAGACATTCCAAAATATTTAGTAAAATGCATGGCGAGTTTTTTCAAGTTTTAATTTTCCAAAGAATTTTAAGAAAAAAATATATTTTATTTTTCACCCACAAAGTTGCCATATTAAGTTATTTCTCACACAGCACAAGCACACTTGCAACTACACCCCAAAATATTTTCTGCTACTTCTCCTGAATATAATGATGCCAAATGTATTAGACTTTCCCACAGCCTGACCACATAGAGAGGCCCAACATGCAAGGAGCACCAACAGGTGTTCTAGGAACATAAATTGCACATCATCTAACATATTGACTATTTATTACAATTTTGAAGGTCTTAAAGCACCATGACAATGGAATTACCCACAAAATGACCGTATTTTGAGAAGCAAACACCCCAACCTATAAGAGGCATGAGTCTTTTGAACATGACATTTCCAAAAGTTTTCAGAATATGCGGTAAGAAAATGAAAACTTTTTTTTTTTTTTTACACAAAGTTGTTAATTTATAAAACTATTTCTAACACATAGCACGTAAAATACAAAATAAACCAACCCAAAATACATTCTGCTACCTCTCCTGAGTATGGCAATAGCAAATGTGTAAGACTTTTCCACAGCCTGGCCATATACAGAAGCCCAACATCCAAGTATCACCTTTAGGCGTTCTAAGGCAAAAATTACACATTCTGTAATAGGTTGTCAATTTCTTGACAACCTATTACACTTTTGAAGGCTCTGGAGGACCAGGACAAAAAAGGAAGCACCCACAAAATGACAGTTTTGGAAAGCAAGCACTCCAACATATCGTTTAGGTGGCATAATGAGTCTTTTAAAATGTTGTTTTTTTCCACAAGTTTTCAGAAAATGTGGAAAAAAAAGAAAAAAAACGTAATTTTACAAGTTGTTGGTTTATAAGATGTTTCTAACACATAACATGTAAATACCACAAATTACACACCAATATACATTCTGCTACTCTTCCTTAGTATGGTAATATCACATGTGAGAGACTTTTCTACAGCCTGACCACATGGAGAGGCCCAACATGCAAAGAGCACCATCAGGTGTTCTAGGGACATAAATACCACATCTAATATCTTGAATACCCATTGCATTTTTTAACACCCTGAAGCACCAGGACAATGGAATTACCCACAAAATGTCCCCATTTTGAGAAGCAAACACCCCAACATATATTCTGAGGTATGAGTCTTTTAAAAATTTTGTTTTTGTCCACAAGTTTTCAGATTATGTGGAAAATGAAATTTTTGTTTTTTTCACAAACAGATATTTCTAACACATAACATGTACATACCACAAAATACACCTCAAAATACATTCTGCTACTCCACCTGAGCATGGAGATACCACATATGTGAGACTTTATAACAGCCTGGCCACATACAGAGGCCTGACATCCAGGTAGCATCGTCTGGCTTTCTAGGGACATCAATTACATATCTAATTTCAAGACAACCTATCATTTTTGAAGACCCTTCATATTTCTAACACATAACATGTACATACCAAGAATTACATCCCAAAATACATTTGAGAAAATGGTAAGCAAAAGATTACCTGTGGTTTCAGTAGTGCAGTTGTCCACAGAGGAGAGCATTGGTCCAGGCAGCAGGCAGAGACATGGTCAGCGACATCAAAAGCAATTGTCCAGGCAGAAGACAGGATTATTGTCCATAGTCAGTACAGAAAGCAGGCAGATCAAATCAACAGTACAAAATCAACAAAAAGGTTGCGTTTATATCATAATAATAAAAAAATAAAACCTTATATTGTGAAAATTGAAAAATAATCAAATAATTAAATACAATAAAAGTGCTCAAAAAACGTCTCTGATATCTTTCAAACAATGTGAAAAAAGTCCATCAAAGTGTACCAATCCACCACCAGTAGACATGAATTAACTCACCAGATCATATTGCTAGTAATATTATAAACTAGCAATTTGCAGTTCATTGCTCCCAGAGCAAATGTTCAGACAGGTACCACGGCAACAAGACTCTCCAATATATCCAACTCCTCTCAGCTTTGGGAGTAATGTTCTGCAGACAGAAAACCCCGGCAACAAGACTCTCCAATATATACAACTCCCCTTACATAGGCTCAAAAGGGAAGAGAAACAAAGCAGGCGATAGTGTAACACTGTATAGCAGGTTTATTTGTATATAAAACATATCCAAACCACTCACATGGTAAAGTGTCACAGCTGACACTAGCATGAACCGCAGAACATTAAAATCATCTCAAAATCCGGAGACTCCGGCCTCATATGGAACTTAGTAACGTCAGTCCGAAGCTCCACCCTATGCGTTTTGTCACTTGACGTCTTCGTGGAGTGGAAGGATGAACGTCACTACATACACAACCCAGCAATTTATACCCAGCTCGTCCAAGGACAAATTACCAGAACAATTCATATACAATTACAATATTAAGGCAACACAACTGCCTCACTACAATATTAATCAGATCAATTAAAAAATAACCTAAACAAACAAAAAAACTTGATTGGTTCAATATTTCATATACCACTTTAAGGGGTCAGTAACCTTAAAGTCGAACTCTACTTTCCTTCTTTGTTTATAATTTATGGGGTTTTTGGAATGTTAGACTATAAATATAAAGTGTACACTCCTTACAATTATCATAAAATAACAAACAAAATTAATAAATTAATAAAAAATATATTATAATTATCTCATACCAGATGTTGTTCAAAGTGTTACAACATTATTAAATCTAGAAATCTGTGAGCAAACAATTGAGATCAATATCAATATTCAAACCTTGAGGTCTCAGGGTATCTAAATTATAAATCCATTAAGTCGCCCTTCCAGAAACTTTTAGCATATCAATTCCTCTCCAATGGTGGTCAATTTTATCAAATTCCCCAAAAAGTCAACAAATTTGGATCACAATTATGATACAGCTTGCAATGTCTAGAGATGCTGTATTTGTCGAATCCTTTAATATTAATATGTTCTCCTATTCCGGTTTTCAAGGATCTCACTATTCTTCCTATGTACTGAAAGTGGAAAGGACATTCTAATATGTAAACTACATGTATGGAATCACAGGATACCAATGATTTAATCTTATATTATTTATTTGTTGAAGTCGATCAAAAGATAAGAATAGAGTGGTAAAACAATTTAGAAGTATTTCTACATGCCTTACATTTTTTACAATAAAACCCTTCCAAAACTGGAAAGAGACTGATGCGTTTTGGTGCATCTATGATATTATGCATAATTTTTGTTCTTAAGGATTTGTTTTTCCTATACACAAAATTTGGTTTATTTGGAATTATATTCCTTAGTCTCATCCCTCATTAACCATTTCAATATTGTGCAATTTTACACCTTCCTGCCCAGGCCATTTTTCAGCGCTCTTACACTTTGAATGACAATTGCGCGGTCATACAACACTGTACCCAAACTAAAATGTTATCATTTTCTTCACACAACTAGAGCTTTCTTTTGGTGGTATTTAATCACCGCTGGGGGTTTTTATTTAACAAAAAAAGACCAAAGATTTTGAAAAAAAAAAACCCACATTTTTCTTTGTTTCTGTTATAAAAGTTTGCAAATAAATAATTGTTCTTCATAAATTTAGGCCGAGATGTATTCTGCTACATGTCTTTGGTGAAAATAACCCAAATTAGGATGTATTATTTAGTTTGGCTGTCAGTACTTCAGGATTGATCAATATTCAGATCTATACCATAGTTTGTGAACTCTATACCTTTCCTACAATCTAATTTCTTGAGGTCCAAGAATGTCAGAATAATACAGATATCCCCAAATTACCCCTTTTTGCAGAGTAGACAGTCCGACGTACTTCATAAGAGGCATGGCGAGTTTTTTGAAGTTGTATTTTTTTTCTCATACTTTTTCGGAAAATGAAAAAAAATTAAAATTATTTTCACTATTTTTTTTTTTTTACATACTGTCACCAGTGCAGTACAGCATCATCATATAACTGGCATGGCGGTGAACAGGGACACTGACTGGTGACAGTATGAAAAAAAAAATTATATATATATATTTTTTTTTATTTTTTTTAAAATTTATTTTTAAATTTAATTTTTTATTACATTTTTTTTTTTTTAAGATTTTTTTTTCATATTTTACTATGACCAAAGTAGTACAATGTTACCATAGTAACATTGTACTACTTTGGGGAAGTGATCAGTATTTTTTTTTTTTTTTTTTTTTTTTTTTTACACACAATTTGCTTATAGCAAAGAATTACTTTGCTATAAGCAAGCATTTACCTGAATGAAATCGATTCATTCAGCTTTTTTTTTTTTTGTGCTTAGCTGGGATTTGGTCACAGCTAATCACATGACATGTGCATGTGATTAGCTGTGACCATTCACAGCTAGGCACTAGTATACAATGGATGGCATGAATGAAGCCATCCATTGTATACAACTGTCATGTGACCTGCTGTGATAGGTCACATGGTACCAGCAACAGGAGCCGGTACTCGGATCGGTCATCGGCCGTATCCGAGGTACACGGCCGGTGACAGATCGCACTGCTGCGCCACTCTTCATTAGCACAAGCTGCGCATGTGCGGGAGCACGCCAAATGGCATGCACCTGGAATGCAGCAACACTTTTGAAGCCGCCAAACGGCCATTGGCCAGGCAGCTAATGGTTAATATAGGCCAATATTTAAAAAAAAAAAAAATAAAAATCTATACCCTTGTATTGGGCATTGAAATCTGTGACAAACATAACTTCTTTATTGATGTTATTCTTATTTTTCTCCATTAAGGACTCTAATTTAAATTTTACCTGATCTTTCTTTCTCCAAAAAAGTATCATATCCTTTCTCAATAAATCTCTCCATTAGTAAATCAATTTCCAAATCACAATTACTCCTAATTCACGTAAACTGACTCCTGGGTGTACTATAAAGCCACCTTGGATGGTGACAACTGGATACAGGTATATAGCTATTCTTGTCCCCATCTTTGAAAAAAGTATTGGTATAAATTTGACCTTCAAACTTAAATAGAATCAGGTCCAAAAAATCAACTTGTTTGAAATTACTGGTCATAGTAAATTTCAGACCATAATTATTATTGATAGATTTAGTGTGGAAGGGTACCCAAGATGAGCTGGATATTTTTTTCTATTATATCAATGTACCTCTTATATAGTACCATCTCTGGCCAATTAATATAGATAAATTCTTCCTCCCATTTTGCCATCACCAAATTGGCAACACTAGGGGCATTATTTGGCTCCCATAGCTACACCCTTGCACTGCTGATAAACTTTATTATACCAAAAGAGGTTGTTATTCATTGCAAATTCCACTAATGAACTCTCTATGAGTCTTTATGAGTTTTGTTTTATATTTCAATGTCCAATGAACTGCTTTAATACCATCATCCTGATCAATACTTGTATACAACTATGTCTATTGTCACAAGTGAAACATTTTCTACACCTTTCAAAATGCCTCAAATTTTTTTTTTGATCAGATCTCCACTATCCTTCAAAAAAAGATTTGTTATTTATCACAATTTCTTATAAGTAATGATCAATATACTCTCCAATCCTAGCAAATATAGAATTTATACCACTTACAATCAGCCTCCCAGGTGGTTTAGGTAAATGATAAATAGTGGGAATCCAAGGATTTTTTTTACTTTTTTTCTTTCCCCTTATTTTTTGGATTAAATGTAGAGGCATTTTTTAAAATTACTATGCTGAAATTTATTTTCAGGCTGTACTCTCATTATTTGCTGTCTTTTTATTAATCTCAAACATTTTATATATATATAAATTTAGTTCTCACAAACTTCTGCACATCTATGAATGTATCAAATTTGTGGATATTGGCCCACAGAACAGATTTCAAACCAAAATCTAGTACATTAAATTCCATTCTCTGTTAAAACATCACTTAAAATTAGAACTTCCTGCACCTATTCTTCTCTTTTCCTCTTTTCACTTTCCTCTCCTCTCTTCCCCCTGTACCTTACTTTCTACCATAATTTTCTTGCTCTCTCCACCCTCTCCTTGAAAAATTGTGGCCGCTCATAGGAGGGTTCCAACCTCTGTATGAGTTCTAAAGACCTCCTTTCCCCATTGGTCCCTTCTGAAAATCCCCTCTGTGTCTCCAGCTTTCTCTATTCCATCCAGACCCCTGAGAGGAACCTCTCATAAATCTCCCTCTTCCACCTCTATGAGTACCAAAAAATTGTGTGTCTTTATTATACTGTGGCCAGAATCAAATTCTCTTTGAAATTGGACAGAATTTCTCAAAAGGTGCTGAGTGATTTTTGTTGGCCTGTGTTACATTAGACATACCTGGGATTTTTGATCTTTTTCAGGTGTGGATTGTTTACAAGAAATGGAATAATATTTTAATGCAAGCTAAGACTGTAATTAGAGAAAAGGATTAGAAATGTTCCAGTTTTTTCTTTAAAAAAGTGTTTGATGGAAGGATGGACATGAAGAGTGTATTGGAGGAGGATGGGAATATAGTAAATGGAAATGATAGAGAGGAATTGCAAAAAATGTATTCTGGATTATATGTTGAAAAGGGGAGAGATGAAAAGGATAGAGAGGGAGGTATTGGTAGAAATTAAGACACAGTTAGGAATGGAAGATAGGGAGTGGTTGGGAGAGAATGTGAGTATGGAGGAAATTGAATGTGTGAAAAATATGAAAATAGGTAAATCACCGGGGAGCGATGGGCTCCCGGTGGATTTTTACAGTATGTTTTGGGATGTTATAGGTAAAGATGTGTTTGAAGTGTGTGTAAAAGTGTTGGCGTATGGGAAATTGGCTAAATCTATGTGTGAAAGTGGGATAGTGTTGCTATATAAGAAAGGGGACAGGAATGACTTAAGGAATTGGAGGCCAATTTCATTATTAAAACACAGATAAGATTATTTCACAAATGGTGGCTCATAGATTGGGACATGTTGTGGAAGGGATGGTTGGTGACTAGCAAAGTATTTGCAGTGCCGGGAAGAACAACAGAAAATTTGATATGTTTGAGGGATGGGTTATGGTGGTGTAAGAAGAGAAAGCAGAAACTGGCGGTATTGACAATTGATTTTGAGAAGGCTTATGATAGAGTGGTTCATGCATATATGTTTAAAGTGTTAATGGAGATGGGAGTGCCTGAAAAAATGATTGGTTGGATTAAGTGTATGTATGAAGGAATGAGAGGTAGAGTTCAGGTGAATGGATGGTTGACAGAGGTGGTGAGGATTAGGTCTGGCGTAAGACAGGAATGCCCATTGTCTCCAGTATTGTTTGTATGTGCAACTGAGCCATTGTTGAGAATATTGGGAAAGAACAAATTGGTAAGGGGTGTGGAGGTGCCTGGGAGTGGGGGAAAGTTTTTAAGTGTGATTGGATGTATGGATGATGTCACAGTGATTTGTAAGAGTGGTGAAAGATTGAGGAGGACAAAATTGTTGGTGAATGTGTTTTGTATGGCAAGTGGTTTTAGTGTCAATGAGGATAAGAGTGTGTGTAAGTTTTTTGGGGAGTGGAATGATGGGAGGCAATGGGGATGGAAGGAGTGTGAAAATGGGGTAAGGGTGTTAGGAGTGAAGTTTAATAATGATTTATTTAGATTAGAGCGTTGGGAGGATGTGAGCTTGAGGGTACAAAAAGTATCATTTTGGTTTTTACGGACATTGTCGGAGGGAAAAATAATAATTAAGTCTGTTATTATGCCAATTTTGTGGTTTGAAGAAGGTTGCTAAAGAAGGGTGCTAAAGAAAATTGTCAAAATTTGTTTTACGTTCTTTTGGTCGTCAAAAATAGAGAAATTGAAGAGAGAAAATTGTGCAGATGGTGCTGAGTGGGGGAAGGGATGGGAAGTATTGAGAGATTTTTGGTGGTGAAATATATTGGGTTGTATGTAAAGATTGCTATGAGAGTATGACCAGATGTATAATGAGGTATGTAGGGGGGGGTGTGTTGAGGAAATACAAGTTGGGTGAGTGTGACTTGCGTAAGCCTGTGTGTTTTAACGCCCCCTGGTTTTATGTTAGGATTGAGAGGGGGGATAAAGAAGTATGAATTGGAAAAGTTATGGGTCTGATGTATAAGAAAGAAGGAATGGAGTTGATAGGTGGATTGAGTGAAGTGGAGTTTAAGAATGTTTGGAAAAGGGTGTGTAGTAAAGATTTGGGGAATCAGCAGGATGTGGCATGGATGGCAGTGCATGTCTACCTACAAGAATGTTTCAGAGAAGGAGATTGGTTGACAGTGAGGTATGTCCGAGGGAGGGCTGTGGGAAGAATGAAAGTGTGATTCATTTGTTTTGGGAATGTGGTTTTGTGAAAGAAGTTTGGAATAGTTTGTGGAGGAATTAATGGGTTTAACCACTTGCCTACTGGGCACTTATACCCCCTTCCTTACCAGGCCAATTTTCAGCTTTCAGTGTTCTCACACTTTGTGTGAAAAAAGGACAAACATTTTATATGGTTACAGTGTTGCATGACTGAGTAATTGTCATTCAAAGAGCATTCTTTTGGTGGTATTTAATCACCACTGGGTTTTTAATTTTTTGCACAATAAACTAAAAAAGAGACAGAAAATTAAAAAAAAGCATTTTCCTTAGTTGTTATAAAATTTTGCAAGTAATTTTCTTCATATATTTTGACCACAATTTATACTGCTACATTTCTTTGGTAAAAACACAAATCAGTTCATATTTGGTCTGTGTTAAAGCTATAGAGTCTACAAGCTATGGTACCAATCATTGTAAGGACAAAAATTACACATCTAACTTCTTGACTACCTATTACACTTTTGAAGGCTCTGGAGGACCAGGACAAAAAGGAAGCACCCACAACATGACAGTTTTGGAAAGCAAACACTGCAGCATATTTTTTTTAGGAGGCATAATGAGTCTTTTGAACATGTGTTTTTTTTCCCAACAAGTTTTCAGAAAATGTGGAAAAAAAAGAAAACAATTTTGTTTAGACAAAGTTGTCGGTTTATAACAAGTCTCTAACACATAACATGTAAATACCACAAAATACACCCCAAAATACATTCTGCAACTCTTCCTTAGTATGGTAATACCACATGTGTGAGAATTTTCTACAGCCTGACCACAGAGGCCCAACATGCAAGGAGAACCAACAGATGTTCTAGGACATAAATTGCACATCAAACATATTGACTACCTATTACAATTTCGAAGGCCTTAAAGCACCAGGACAATTGAGTATCCCACAAAATGACCGTATTTTGAGCAGCAAACATCCCAACTAGAGATGAGCGAAGTATTCAAAAATTCGATTCGACTGATTCGGCGAATTCGTAGAAAAATTTCGATTCGAGTCGAATATTTCGCTGTGAATTTAACTTAAAAAAGGGTGTTTCTAGGCTTCAGAGAGACTTAATATTAGTGCTGAA